>JAQZBX010006376.1:13952-30440 GCA_029593785.1 Cabassous unicinctus | reverse complement strand
TGTGTTTTATTCATGATGTCTTACACATAATTAACACCTAAATATTGGCATTATAATTAACACCTAAATATTGGCATTTAAATTTAATTAAACAATTCAGACATGAAAACAACCACACACACCAGTGTAACTCCCTTAATATTAGTTATTACTTTTGATATACTTCATAGAGATAATTTCTGAAATGAATGGGTGGTACATATTGTACAGTGGTGTACATTATATATAGTTAACTAGAAAAGTGCATTGTATACACATTTAAATTAGAGTAGACACCATGTACCAATGTATAATACTGTAGTATAGACAATGTAAAATCCTTATCTGCAAAACATAGATAGTATTACTTAATTATTAGGGTTGCCGTGTGGATACAATTGGATAATACATGTGAAGAACAGCTCCTGGCATACTGAAAGCACTCTATAAATCAGAGTCATCCTCTTCACCACTATAACTAGACTGTGGTTATAGACAGATACCTGTTTTATTTAGGAGAAATATTTTGTTCAATATTATTTGTAAAAAGCACTGTTTAAAAATATGTACGCTTGCTCTATCATTGTAAATATTGTTATTGATGTGTAGACTTAAGGTACTAGCTTTAAGGTTGACGTGGGAAGGTAAACTTTCGTAGTCTATTAATCTCCAAAGATAAATTCTAAAGGTTTCTCCTAAGAGAAGAAATCAGTATATTTGGCAAAATGTTACTCAGTGGACTGCTGCTCACGCCTTCCTTGTGTAAACTGGCAATAGGAGGCGGTTACTCAGACTCATTGCCAAGAGAGCTTGTCTACTCCCAACAGTAATACTGAAACTCCTCTGTGCTGCCAGACCCTCGCCTTCCCTCTGACACACTTTGATTCAAGGTGACTTCAAGTTCCATTTATCTCATCTCAAAATGTAAAGGGAACACCCTGGGCCAATGCCCTGGCAAAATTGAGGCCTGCTCTCTCCATCCCCGCAGTCTTTCTAAACCAGGCACATGCCAGTATCCCCTTGGATCTGGAATGGCACAGGTCTCTTGAGATCCCTCAAAACTTAGGGTAGCCAGACCAGAAGCCAGAGCAGACCTCCAGTGCCCTTTCAGGGCTTATTTTTCTCTATGGTCCCTGTTCCCCTTTTTGACCCCCAGCCTCTCAGCTGTGCAAAAACGAGGAAAGGGGAAGTTTGGGCCACATTGTCAGATACCATCTTATTTCACACAGCCACCCCGTGTTCATAACCTCCAAAGGGAAATGTGGCTTTGATGGATAATGTTCTCGTATATACTCTTGAAAGAAAAGCCTTAAATATTAAATAGTATTTTACAGAAATGAAAATAGAGGAGATTTGCAAACAAGTGACTTTCAATAATGTAGTTATGTTTCTTCTCATTTGGAGGATAAAATAAGTCAGGCCTTGCAGCCAGTTTTGGAGATACATCAAGTCATAGAACTGACATTATCTAAACAAATGATCCATCTATTAAAAACCTCATGGGATCCATAGGGACAATACTCTAAAGTTTAACAAGGATATTTTGCTAATTAGGGCCTTCTCTATTCTGCCAGAATACCTTGTTATAAAACTTTGTCTACGCCAAATGTCTAAGTCTTAAAATTATCACTGCATCTGTTATTGTGATCTGGAGAATATCAACATTCTCAGAATCTCTCTGCCAGTGAGATAAAATATAGAATTTGGGGTTTGTTGTTAGTTTTTTTCTTTTTTTAAAGCATTATTCACTTCCTATTCAAGTTCTGTGTTCTTAAAAAAGTAACAGTTGAACACTTTTGCCCAGCCCTTACTTTTCCTTTATTGTGTGTTACATTCTATTGTTAATAAACAATAAGAATGTTCACTAGGGAAAACCTTTCATGGATTCATTTTTCAGAATAAAAATAGCTCAGTACGTTTAAAACCTAGCATAGAATCAGAGATTTGGAGTTCATAAGATTTGTTAGGAACTGTTGAATTTTTAATTCAGTGCAGGATTAATTCAGAAATGTTCTCTTTCTTTCACAAACAACTAAAATTATTAGTTCTATACAAGCTTTAAGGAATAAAAAGATTCATCAAGGATCAAAGGATCTAGACAAAATAAGTTAACTCGACTCAATTCTAAATACTTTTACTGGTTATTAAAGTTACCAAATATGTAGTCTCTTCTGATAGACCCCTCCTCAAAAATTTTCACTGGGTCAGAAGGAAAATCAGGATGGAGAATTATTCAGGAAGCATTTTGGAAATAAAATAAAGGAAATGTTAGGCACATTGAGATAAGAAGATGAACATTTCAATAAACAAATGGGTTGTTTCTAAAAGGACAATTTACCTTTTAAAAATATTTACAATTAATCTAGTCCAAGCCCATGCCATTGCTAAGCTTTCAATATGCACTGGGCCAGAACACCAGTTTAATTATTTCACAACACAAAGAGAGAAGACTAGTACGCTCAGAGACCCATCAACTATAAGAAAATCTCTTTGGTGTCAAATGTCAAGTCCCTGTATATATTTCTATGTCAATTTTTTTTTTTTACTGTTTGTAAATTTTGCCGCCCCCAGTCAAATGACAAAAAGATATCAAACCAAGTAAAGAACGACTCAAGAAGCAGAGGCATGACCGTACACACTGCCCATTCACTCCACTTCCCTTTGCCTTCCAACATATCCACACTCCATGCCATCACAGAGGTGATTTCCACAAGAGAACGTTCTTGCTGCCTTTTACAGCCTGTGCTTTCTACAGAGGGAACTCATAGCCAGCCCTTCTAGGAGCACTCCATTGTCATCATTACTTTTCCTGTCTGGCTTACTTGGGATGTCAGGTGTCTCATTTTAGAGGGGAATATATAACAAGCTTTCCAATGGCACTGGAGTATGATTGGTTTAGTAAGATGTGAAAGTCATAAGTGAGCAGGCCAGCACAAGTTTTTGAAGAATAATGTATTGAAACTCTGAAATACAGCACATGCATAAGTAAATACAGGGAAAAGAACAGAAAGTAGAAGATCATTGTGTTCTACTGTGTACTCAGCAGGCACTCTCTTGCTTGTTGATGAGAATTTTGAACAGTATAATTAGTAGGTGTGCCATCTAGTTTAGATTTTCTGGAATTTGACCAGAACTGGAGTTTCAGTTTGGTCCAATTTTTGTAAAAAATCTCTCTGTTTCTTTTGCTCTCAAATACATTGTAAATTCTTAAATGGCCCAAGGCTTTGCCACTGATTTTCACTCTTGTAAGAGCTTATGAAGGGAGTGTTTGGGGCCAAGGCTTCCAAGCAGGATTCAGGTGTGGGAGGAAAGGTACCGGTGAGTCATCCTGCCCTAAGTTGATAAAGTATCATATTTAATACCTGTACCTTGATGACCAGGACACACTCGAAGTTAACACCAGTTTTTGAGCACACAGTTAAGGTGGATCCTTGGTGATACCGATAAATCCAAGGCCTGGAGCAGAATGAAATGCAACATGGGAGACTCATGACACAAGGTCAACTTGCCAGCACTGCTTTTGCCAAAAATATTTACTCTTCTAAATTCTGGACATCTGGAAATATGTAATCTGAGTGACACTGCATTAAGCGGGAGAGAAAATAGCATACAGAAATCAAATCTGCATAATGCAAAAGGCTTATTTTGGACAATACGTTCAATATTCTGCACTTTATTTCCCACCATGAAGAAAATAATGTTTTTCTATCTAATGAAAGATTAGCAGAGGGGACAAGGCCGGAAAGAAGAAAAAAGAATAAATAATTTACAAACTGGGTGATCTGACTCTGAACAATTGAATGTATTGGGAATGTGTGCATTTCAGTAAGTTGAGTGGAAAAATCCTAAAGAGAGAGACAGTCTCTTTAGGATTTAGCATCTTAGGAAGAGTCAAGATGTTTCTGCTTTAAACTGCTCCTGGTTGCAAACTAGTTATCAATATGAAGTAGAAACCTGAAAAAAATGTGATAGTAACATCTTCCAAATTTAAAGTAAAATATTCTCTCCCACTTTATTCCATTAAAAAAAACAACAACAGCAGTGTATTGCTATTGAAACAATTCCTATCTCTCTACCTCCAAAAAGTTATTTAAAAATTTAGGGTAAGATCAAGCTGGCTAGCCTTAGGATATTCTGGACACTGTGGGACACCAATCTCATTATTTCTCCTGAAAACACGTGCAAAATGTACAGCCTCCCAACCCGAAACTCTTCCTCCAACACCGTTCAGTAAACTTTGTGTGTTTTAGAACTGTTTTAAATTTACAGAAAAGTTGCAAAGATATTACAGAGCATTCCTATATACCCCACACCCACTTTCCCCCATTAACATCATCTTTTATCAGTATGATACATTTATTATAATTAGTGATTTAATATTCAGACATTATTGTTAACTCAAGTCCACACTTTATCCATATTTGTGTAGTTTTTACGTAATGTCCTTTTTCTATTCCAGGATCCCATCCAGGTTACCATATTATATTAAGTTGTCTTGTCTCTGTAGGCTCCTCTTGGCTGTGACAGTTTTTCAGATTATTCTTGTTTTTGATGATCTCCAGTTTTGAGATGTGCTGGTCAGATATTTTGCAGAATGTTTCCCGATTGGGATTTGCCTGATGGTTTTCTCATGATTAGACGGGGCTAATGTGTTTTGGGGGGAAGATCACAGAGATAAGTGCCATTTTTGTCACATCATATCAAGGAACATACTACCAATAAGACATCACTGTTGATATTAACTTTGATCACTTAGCTGAGAAATTGTTTGTCAGGTGTCTCCACAGTAGTTACTCTTTTCTCCCCTTTTCCATATAGTCCTCTTTGGAAAGAAGTCACTATATACAACCCACACCTAAGGAGTGGGAGTTATACTCCACCTTCTCGAGGGTGGAATGTCTACGTAAGTGATTTGGAATCTTTCTACAAGGAAGATTTGTCTATTCTCCCCCATTTATTTATTCAGTCATTTATTTATGCCAGTATGGACTCATGGATTTTTAAAAATACTTTAGTTTCTAATTCATTACTTTATTTCATTGCTCAAATTGTTCCAGCTTTTGCCATTGCGGGCTTTTTCAGTTGGTTCTTGTGTCACTTTGACATACCCCAATCATTATGTGCATTTTGTTTGTTTGTTTCTTTTATGATGCTACAAGATGTTCTAGGTTCATTTTGCATAATTCCTGCCCGAGTTCTAGAATCAGCCATTTCTCCAGGAAGCCCTGGTTCCTATAAGTGGAGAATGAATGGTATGAGAAACCAAAAGCTGGGTGTTTGGTGTTTTCAGAATTACTGGTGTGTCATTGTTTATAGGCTGTCTTAGCTAACAGAGCAAGGAAATATATATGTATATACTAGTCCATGGATACATATAGACCTATAAGATATTTCTATATATAACTATCTGTATCTATATTAAGTTAAACATGAGTTCATATTATGTCTACAACATATAACCCATTGGATCATTGTAGCCTCCTCCCTTTGCTTATCTGTAACCTCTCACACCAACAGTGAGAAACCTGGTTTCCATTATCTGCCATCCATTTACTTATCATTCACTTCCAGTATACAAGCAGGATTAGAATTGCTAACCTGTACCCCAGTGGGAAAAAACATTATCAACTAGAGTAGAGTGCTTATGAACAGTTTCTTTTGGCTTTAATCCTACACCACTTGTTGCCAAACTTACATAGGTCAGCACCCTTCAATGAGGTTGTTTCAGTTATATTCTTTTGTCCCATTCTGCTTCCTATCCTGGGCTCCTCTGGCCTCCTAAATTATTATTTTTTAAATAGGCATACATTAAGATTCACTCTTTGTGCTATATATTTTTATGTGGGTTTTGACAAATGTATAGTGTCTTGTACCCACCATTACAGTACCATACAGAATCGTCTCAGCACCCTACAATATTCTGTGTTATTTCACCTGTTCAATCTCCCCTTGTCTCCCTGAACCTCTGATAACCGCTGATCTGTTTACCATCTCTATATTTTAACCTTTTCCAGAATGTCATATAATTGGAATCATACCATATGATTTTCATACTGATTTCTTTGACTTAGAAATATGCATTTAAGATTCATCCATGTCTTTTTGTAGTTTGATAGCTCACTTCTTGTTATTACTGAATAGTATTCCGCTGTATGGATGTAACACAGTTTGTTTATCCATTCACCTATTGAAGGACATCTTGGTTGCTTCCAGTTTTGGGCAATTATGAATAAAGCTGCAATAAATACTCACATGCAGATTTTTATGTGGACATAAGTGTTCAAATCAGTTAGGTAAATGCTTAGGAGTGCAATTGCTGGATCATGTGGTAACAGTATGTTTAGCTTTGTAAGAAACTGCCCAATGGTCTTCCAAAATGGCTGTACCATTTTTCATTCCCACCAACAATTGATGAGAGTTTTTCTTGCTCCACATCCAAGCCAGCAATTTTTATCGTCAGTTTCCAGACTTTAGCCATTCTTATAAGTATGTCATAGAATCTCATTGTTAATTTAATTTTCAATTCCCTAATTACAAATGATATTGCACACCTTTTCATATGCTTGTTCACCATCTACTTATCTTCTTTAGTCCCACAACACATTTTAAAATATGTAGATAATTTATTGGTTAGTGGAACTGGATTGCAATGTTTCATCACTCTTCTATTAAATGTTAGAAATTCTTTGTCAAGAAAAATTCCTAAAGTTTATGGCTTTTAGTTACAAAAAAATTATCCTCCAAACATTATCAATTCTCACTTCATTGGTATAAGAAGTCTATTTTAAATGAATATTATAAATATTTAATAAGCTATTTTATTGTCTACAGAATGATATTAAACATTTGTACTATTAGAAAATTCCTTTCTCTACATCCAAGAAAGAAAGGTAGTACAAATAGAACAAATTGCCTAACAATGAACATATGTTCCAGTGATAACATTTCCTTGCTAAGTGTTCTTGGACAAGTCACTATACCATATGAGGCCTCAGCTCCCTCATCTGCTGTATAATGGTTGTAGATAATTGAGGGTTTCTTTCAACATTCTGATTATTCTCTTCTTTCCTCTGGGGGGACAAACCCGGGGCTACATCTTAGATACTGACCGAGGCTCACTAACACAGTCTTTGTTCTTTTCTCCCACTAACTTTCCTCCTACCACTACCATACTGAAACCGCCTCTGCAGCTGTTACTACTCTTCTATGACCACTCCTTAAGTACAAAATGTAATTTCTCTGGCTTTTACTATCTGGAGAACAATTTTCCTTGTGAATTTTCTGTTTTTTTCATTTTTTTCATATCAAGTCTGATTTGGAAGAACTTGTTTTGTTGGAGAGTAATTAAATTTTAGCAGGGCAAATTAAATAGAAATTGACAGCCTTATAGTTTATCTAAAAATCATTCTAAAAATCATTCTAGACTGCTTACTGAAATATAATGGAACTCCTTTCCGTTCCTTCACCAGGAAGACTTCCATGAACAGAATCTGGCTTCTTGAGCAGTTTTAGTTTGGGAACTACTCTCTCTTTGAAGAAACAGATCTTAGAAGGCAAGAGATTAAGCCTGAGAAAAAACAAACCGTCAAAGGGTCTAACTCAGGATATATTTGATAAACTCTCTTTTCCTTGCTGCTGAATGTATCCTGTTGCCTTGAAAGAAATGAGTACACCTACCTTATACAGTGAGCAATTTTCTCTCCAGGGAGTATTTTACTCATTCAAGTCACCATAGGTCAGGCTAAAAGTAGCCCTGGTATAATTCATATTTCCCACCACAGATATCCTTAACTGCTTCAGGATATGTGACTAATGAGAAAAAATATACACAGCAGTCATAGTATGTGACACACAGCAACCAGCTGCACAGGTTGCCATTGTGTTTGGTTACACAGATTGCTCTATGAGTCATTAACTTTTGTAAAATGTCTTCAAAATCACTGTATAAGCAGGGAATATATATGCATTCTTTCAAAAGTTCAGCTAAGTCAAGTGACCAGGAAAACCGCATTTTCTTCTTGCAGAGGGTAATTTCCAAACCTAGGGATTATGTATTCAGAACCAGAGAAAATAGAACTGTCCCTAATGGGCAACCTCACTGATTTTTCATTCAATCTCACTCAGATCTTAAAGCACAAGTCTTAGTTCAGGGGCTTGAAGGTGTTCAATGGTCTCCCAACACATGTCTTTTAATTTATGAGTATGAAGTTGGCCTTACTCTGGCTGGCTAGACAGATATTCATGGCCTTGTACAGATTTGAAATTCAATAAATGTTTGTTATTGAATTAGAAAACAAGAGAGGGGAGCAGATGTAGCTCAAGTGGTTGAGCCCCTGCTTCCTGGGTTCCATCCCTGATACATTCTAAAAACAAACAAACAAACAAACGAAAAAACCAACTCTCATTGGGGAGCTGGTGTAGCTTATGGCTGAATGCTTGCCTCCCATGTAGGATGTCCTGGGTTCAATCCCCAGTACCTCCTATAAACAAACAAACAAAACAGGAAAGTAGACAGGCTTTGAATATCGGCTTAGGAGGTCTCATCTTTGAGTTAAATATATGACTGATACCACCATTGTAATTTGAAGCATGCCCCAACAAACATCTAAGGCAGCTCCTTGCGAGGTATCATGCTTATTTGATCTGCCCACTTGGGGAAGGCCCTAAAACTTTAACAGCTTTGGTAGATCCAGATATCATCAGGTATAATAACTCCTGGAAGGGTTTTAGGTTGGAACATTGTGAAGATGACAAAATTAAAACTAAGGAATAACTATATTTGTAGATCAACAACAAAGGGTCTTCAATAAGATTATGCGTTTTCTTATCTACTAAGGAAGTGATTTTTTACAAGCAAATAAAACAGCCTGATGTAGCTAAGGAATTTACTTTGTTTGGATCTAAATTTCTGAGTTTCTAAATTGTTCTACATTTTCTTCAGCTGTCCAGGTTCCACTGATACTCTTCTGTGGGTCCAAGTTATTCTCTTCCTGAAACAGTAATAATAAAAGCTGACTTTCATCAAGGACTTATCACCTTTCAGAACTGTTCTAAGTCCTTTGTTTGTATTAACTCACTTAACTTCCTTTTCTCAGGGCCTTATTGTTATTTTCCAAGATATTCTCTATCTCCAAGTCTACAACTGCTCAGTGTTAGACTTTAAAATCTGTCTTTATCTGGAAGGAGTTTGCTTTCCTTCAATGTTCTCTACTGAATGTGGGTGGGGATCTAGTGATTGTCTGGGAATGGTTACTCTGTCTGTGTGGCCTTGAAATCTTTGTATCACTCTCTATATATCCTACATGCTAACTCTGTTCTACCTAGCATTTTGGTGCAGGAGGAATTTTATCAAGTAATTTCTGGAATGGAACCAAGTTGAAATAGCTTTGCCCACTGCACATGAACATGGATAACATGATCCTTCCTGTAAAACATCAATAATAGAGCTACATGAGAAGTATCATGATTACTATAGTAGATTCCAGATTTCTACAGTAATAATCTATTAGTAGATAGTAAATTACTCATGCTGTACTATTTTGTGACCGTCACTTGCACAAGGCATAGATGTACTTTGTAGTACCCAATTTAGCTGCACTGGCTCATTTTTACTTCCTATCTCTTGGAAATATTCAACATAAACTGGATTCTAGATAACAAAGAGTTTTTCTATACCTCTTATGGAAAACCACAGTGTTGATACATAGTTTTTTCCTTTTAGAAGGATTCTACATTTGGCATTAGGGGACTCAGTTTATAATCCATCTATCCCCTTTAGCATCTAGTTCAGAAATAATATAATAACTATTTTAAATGATTAATATTTGTGTGCTTACTATGCTAAGACTTTATATTCATTATTCCCTTTAATCCTTCTAGCACTCCTATGAGATAAGTATGATTCTTAGTACAATTTGACATATGTTCAATTCTAATTTGATAATGTTAAATAACTTAACCATCAAGAGTTTGATAGCAAGTCTGCTCCTTACCATTATAGCTGAATTTTACACATAATGTCCGTTCTAATAAAACAAAACAAAATGATTCATTTGTTAGATGAAGGGAGATCCTAACATTCTTTCTCCCTAGTCATGTCAAATGATTAAGGAGGAAAATGGAGAACAAAAGCAGAGCACTTACAGGTTTTCTAGAATGAGTATGTACCCAGTTGAGCAGTTGAATTTAAAGTGTTGTTCTGAGCCAAGGAAATGAAGTTTGAGTTTCAAGGCCTATCATGTTGACTGATATTGAGAAGTCACTCAACAAAAGTTATTGAGTTGACTCCATATATGTTCATTAGAAGAGCTAGCCTCAGGGTGGTGGGAAAATTAAGAGAATGACCAGACCTTTGGATTATCATTTTATGGTTTGCAGTCTGTTCTTGAAACACACAGGGTACAGGGTGTGACGTAACTAACACTGCTGAGCTGCTCTTGCTCAGCATTTAGTGGTGCTACCATGTTACCTTAGTATCCTTTTTTTTCTTTCAATTTTCACAATAGTCCATGATGTAGAGAGAACAGATATCATTACTCACTTCTAATAACAACAGAACACAGCAAAGAGCTTTGATTATAATAATTTTTTTTTAAAGATTTATTTATTTATTTATTTATCCCCCCCTTGCTGCTTGTGCTTGCTGTGTCCATTCGCTGTGTGTCTTCTCTGTGTCTGCTTATCTCCCCCTTGCTGTGAGGTCCCGCTGCATCAGCCCCTCGCGCTGCGCGAGCCGGCCTGCTCTCACAAGGAGGCCCCGGGAAGCGAACCCGGGGCCTCACACATGGTGAACGGGGGCTCTATTGGTTGAGCCACACCCGCTTCCTGTTGTAAGGGCTTGCTGCATCAGCCCACTAGGCTGCGCGGGCCGGCCTGCCCTCACAAGGAGGCCCTGGGTTCCGGGGCCTCCCATATGGTAAACGGGGGCTCTATCGACTGAGCCACTCCCGCTTCCCTGATTATAATAATTTTGAAGGTTGAAAACTGCCAAGCAAGGAGGGATAGCAAGTGGTTTATACCTCATTTTGTTCTGGGAGAATTGACATTTTTTTGGGACACAGTTAATATTTATTCAGTTATTAAAAGATTCATTCGGCCTTTTAAAAATTTAAGAAGTATTTTAAAGTCTTTTAAATGGTGCCAATATGGCCTTTTAAATTATACAGATATAGATATAAACAGATCAATATTTTCAGGTAGTTCTGCTTCCAATATACAAAGGAGGGGCAGGCATAGGATAAAATTGTTTTCATCATATGCCTGCCCCTCTTTGGTATATTGGAAGCAAATAACTTTTTTTCTAAGTTTCACAGGTCTGTAGCAGGAGGAGAATTTCGTGCCAAGACAGACTACATGCTGTACCTGATTTTGATGTGATTTTGTACTTAGCATTGTTACTGAAATAATTTAAGCCTTTTTGAAATATTTTGATATAATGAATGTAATTTGCATATGGAAAGAATATGTCTTTTTGGGATTCAGTGAGTTGAGTGTGACAGTTTGAATTTTGTGAATCCCAGAAGAGATTATATTGAACTAATCCAGCCCTGTAGGTGTGGGGTCCTATTATTCCATTAAATTCAGTTAAGGGGCCTTTGATTCGATAATTGATTAGATCACTTTAGGGTTTTTATTGGACTATGTCAGTGAGGCGTGGCTCAGGTTGGGTCTCTGCCCTCTTGCTGGGTCTTATATAAACTGAGAACACACAGAAAAGGGAGCTCTGCCATTTTGACTCCATCATATGAAAGAGGGGATTCCAGGATCGCGTACAGCTGCAGAACGACAGAGAATGCCCGAGAGACTCAAGGAGCCAAGACCCAGGGAGAGATGCCTGATTGCCCACAGCTGAGCTCAAGGAGAAGGTAGTGAGAGACAGGCAGACCCGCCATCGTGCCCGCCACACGGCAGGACTCCAGGATCTGCGAGCAGCTGCCTCTTTGGTGAGAAAGCATCTTTGATGATGCCTTGATTTGGACATTTTTGCAGCCTTGGAACTGTAAGCCTTTTCCCATTTATAAAAGCCAGCCCATTTCTGGTATTTTTGCACTGGCAGCCTTTGGAAAACTAAGACACCAAGTCTACTACTTCAGACTGATATGTTTAGCTCTATTTAATTCTATAATTGAAAGTATTAGCAAGACTTTGCCTGGGAGAGTTAGAGAATTCCTTTCCCTGCAGTCTTCATTTATATTGCTGTATGATCGAGAATACTTTGATCTTGGAAGATTTGTGTTTTTCTCTCGATATTTGTTCACAGGATTTGGGAACTGAAGTCAGGCTATGACAGAAGAAACCTGCAAGTGTCATCCTCCCACCAACTCTTGCTGAAGGCGAGGGTGGGACAAGCAATTGGCCTGGAATTGGTGCTCCACTGCCTAGACTGAGTAGTCACTCAAACACGTGCTATTTACAACAGAGCAATCCAGATGCTGAGAAAGTGGGGGAACAATTCTGATAACCTCTTCCAGATCATTGGGGTCAAATCATATGCAAGTCAGGGATGATGGGTATAGGTGGGTTCCCTTCTGAAGGAAACAGATACTACCATTTTCCATCATTCTGGCATCAGTAAAACAAGAAAGACTTGGTTTAAAACAAGAACAACAACAAATAATTGGGCCTAGACTTGAGTTTGAGGGTGCCTAGACATTCCCATTTGTGGGATTGAGCTGGACTCCATAATGCCAGAAACTGTGGGAGCTATCAGGGACTCTGCAGTCATATGGGTCTGCAGTTCTTAAAAGTCATGGCCACTGGTTATTGTTGTTGGTTACTGTTTTAGTCTGCTAGGCTGCCAAAAGCAGTATATCAGAAATGGGTTGGCTTTTACAATGGGGATTTCTCAACTTACAAGCTTACAGTTCTGAGGCTGAGAAAAATGTCCAAATCAAGGCATCATCAGGTGATGCCTTCTACCAGAAGACCTGCTGCTGGTGATCCTGGACTCCTCTGTCACGTGGCAAGGCACATGGTGGCATCTGCTGGACAGTCCTGAATTTCCTTGCTTTCAGCTTCTGGGTTCCATGGCTTTCTCTTGCTTCTGGCTCCATATTCACCCTGTTTGTAAAGGACTCCAGTAAGAGGATTAAGACCTACCATGGGCCATGTTCTACTGAAGTAACCTAATCAAAAGGTCTCACCCACAATAGGTTCACACCCACAGGAATGGACCAGCTTTAAGAGCATGGGGTGCATACAGTTTCAAACTACCAGCTACTCAGTGAGACCTCTGCTATTTCTAAGTCTGCAATGAAGTCTTATTAAAGTCACAAGCTGGTGTCACTTATCCTAAAGGGAATTAAGAAGAGCAGAGCTCTCTCTGAAGCTGAAGATGAGGTGCCAGTGGTGATCACCTCACTATAGACAGGCCCACCCCCAACATTTTCAGGCCTGGGCAAGGGTACAAAGGCCTGCACATCCATACCTAAATATTTGTGTTATCAGGCAAGCTACCTAATTGTCTAGACTATGTTCCATGCTCCTACCTCGACACATTTATCTTCATTTTGACCTGGAAGGCCATTTCAAATTTTGAATTATCAGCCTTCTCCTGTGGCCTCTGCCTACAACCCACCCCCTTTTTTTCTCACCCTGGCTTTGTCCCATGGAAAGAGGGTCCTTGCTCATCCGTGTGTGGACATTCAAGTCCACATTTTCAAGATCTGTAGACACACACCTGAAAGCAGCCAGCCTTAGCTGTGTGCTCCTCCTTGGGGTGTGCACACTGCATGCTCCACCCTCGGCATGAAGAGCCCAGGGAAGAGGTTTGCAGACCCTTTGAGCAGAGGATTCTAGAATCCTGGGTACCCGGTGAATGGTCTGGAAGGGGGCAAGTAGACTCCATAGATTCCTCACTCCATGGGGTGGGGTATGGTTGGAGGCAGGTCAGAGCAGACCCTCAAGCCCAGTTCCAAGAGCAGGAATGCCAGGAGAGAAGAGTTCTGAGTGGTTACCTCAGAAGTGTGAGTAACAACATAATCAACAGTGGAATGGAAAAAAGAGAAAAAGAGAAGATCAGATGGCAAAAACCTGAAAGGCTCTGCCAGAGACCACAAGATCCCTGAGAAACTCTCAGAAATAGCTGGAGTGACACATTGAGAGAGGCTTATTCCAAGCAAATAGGCCAGTGCTCTAAAATTATAATTTGGATATAAAATGACATATCCTTTGAGATATGGATTACAGAGAAACAGCTCACGTTGCATAATTCTTTATTTACAATGCATTCCCCAGAGAGGAGAAAGCAGATTTTCAAGTGGCTGAGACCCGCCTATGATCACATTCCTACTGCACAGCAGAGTGAACATTCTGATTGCAAGTCCTGTGCTCTCCTGTGACAAAATATACTAAGCAAAGCAGTCAGAGGAAGGCAGGCAAAGGAAGTTCTGGTCAAGCCTCTAAGTGAGAACCCAGCCCAGCATCTGCTCATGCCTTGAAGTAGGGAAGAATTCTCACTTCATTGATGTTCTTCGACAGGCTTTCCCACCTTTCTTATTTTTGCTGTTGAGTGTATTTGCTTCCTGTTTGTTAGAGGTGTTTCTATTTCCTTTTAATTCTTTTTTTCTTGGTTTTCCACATTGGTATATTTCTTAATGCTAACCACAATGAATTTCTACTTTATGTTAATATCATTAGCCCACATCCCCAGTACAGGATAATTGATATTCAGAAACTCTTTGCCTCATTCCCTTGATTTGGGAATTTTTCTGACCATTTTGAATGCTTCTTTTGTTATACTGTGTTTACCCTTATAGCTCTAGACTTTGAGTGAATATATTCTGATATTTTATCGAAATTTAAAAAGAAGTCAATTCCTTAAGTGAACTGGTATCCATAACAACCTCGTTATTGATAAATCAAAGGAAGCATTTCTGTTCACATTGACTTCCCCTCTTTGAAGCACCTGGCACTGCTGATCCTCCCTTTCTTGAAACTTTCTCAGGTAGGCTTTGAACCACATCCCCCAAGTTCTCTTCCTACCTCTCTGACCACTCCCCCCCAACCCTCTTAACGGCGTCTCTCCTTCCACTCACCTCTTAGGTGCTGTTTCTCTAGATTTTGGTCCTTGATCTTCTTTTCTTACTCTGCAAACTCCATGCAGGCAATTGAATCCATACCCTTGCCCATAGTCTCAAATGCTGTGATCTTTAATCACTGGAGGACTTTGTGTTCAAATACTCAGAGGTCAAAAATTGCTGAACATTAATCTTCTATGCTGAAACTTCAGGAGTTGGGCATTTCTAGTTGTGTGGTATAGTGACTTACATTATTAAAAACCATATGATAATAATGATTGAAGTGATGAATGCACAAATATGTGATTATACCAAATACCATTGATTGTACACTTAGGATGAATTGTATGTTTGATTAATATGTATCAATAAAAATGATTTGTTTTAAAAAAAAGAAGTCTAGAATACCACCTTTTGAGCACCTAAATTTTACTTGCCTTTATCTTCATAGCAATCTTCTGCAACGTGACACAAAAAAATAATAAAATTAAACTTTATTTAGCATTTAATGTGTCCTGACACAATGCTAAGCTCTGGGCATCTATTTTGTTATTTGTTATCATAGCCCTGTCAAGGAGGAGCTGTTGCTCCCAATTTAGCAGTGAACAAACTGAGCAGAAAGCGGTAAGTAAACTGCTTACGGACAGTAAGTGGAGAAGCTAGGATTTGAGACCCAGTCTGATTCACACCATGTCCTTTTCATTATGCTATGCTCCACCCATATTTTGTAAGCATGGCCTTTTCCGGAAGAAGTAAATCGTTATTTATGGGTTTTTATGCTTTGACCTGTAAAGTATGGTTGTCCTAGGAATGAAGAGCTAGAAAAGACATTAGAAAGGACATCTGGTTGGTCTGACTGTCTCATTTTATGGTCAGGAAAACTGAAGCTTAGTGATGTAATGGTCTTGCAGTCTGTTGTGTGTCCCCTAAACCCTTGTTCTCTTATTAATTTTATTTGGCAGTTGCCAAGTAATTTTATTCAGAATTTTGTATTTGTTTCATGAATCAATAAATACTATACAAAACAATGTAAAAATGGCTACAATGTCCTGGGCCACCTTACTCAGGGGGTTTTCCCTCCAGATTTGGTTCAGCAAATGAGGCTGAGTGACATATCACCCCTGAATCATTTTCTGAAGATTTTGGCTGGGGTAGGAGGAGAACCCTTGGGGTCTGGAGGTGACTAGGTTAGGGAAATGGGTTAGCGTTTTTTGGGAGAAGAGATTGCGCCTGGCGCAAGAGCCTACCCCCCAAAGAAAAGGGTGTCTAAAATGTTCACGCTTCCTTCTTGTGCCTCAAAAAGTGACATTTATTCAAAGAAAAAGAAAAAAGCAAAAAAAATGACAAGATGTCCATCCCTTGGCTCCCTTCCTTTCCCCCTCCTGCTCCTCCTCAGACTGGGGAGGGGCCCCTCAGATGAGGTCAGCAACATGGAGGGGCTTATTAATTTTTAATTTCCCTCATCAGCTAGGTTTTTTTTTTTTTTTTTTTT
>JAQZBX010006376.1:0-13852 GCA_029593785.1 Cabassous unicinctus | reverse complement strand
AGTGTCCAATGAATTGTGGTTTTCCTTCTCTCATTTTTATAAAATAATGTTTTATTATACTTGTGTTCCAATCAATCAAAAAGTAATCAAAAAGTACTCTTTTACATGCCCAAATTTTGTCATATTTGGTCAATGCAAGCCTCTTTTTTTTTTTTTAAAGATTTATTTATTTTTATTTATTTATCTCCCCCTTGCTGTTTGTGCTTGCTGAGTCCATTCGCTGTGTGTCTTCTCCGTGTCTGCTTATCTCCCCCTTGCTGTGAGGTCCCGCTGCATCAGCCCACCGCGCTGCGCAGGGAAGCGAACCCAGGGCCTCCCATATGGTAAACGGGAGCTCTATCCACTGAGCCACACCCGCTTCCTAATGCAAGCCTCTTTATCTTGGTTCCTGTGTCCTTCTGAAGTGACCCCTTTAATCTTTGCAAGCTTCCTTGCTTTATGGCACAATAATATGTCCCAGACTGATCTTATATATTCCAAACCTAGAATTAGAATTCAAGTTCTTTTTAGTGGATAGTAGTATTTGGAGACTACAATCTGGACACCAGGAGTTCTCAATGCTATTAGGTTGTCATTTCTTATAGATCTTTATAAAGCACAAAATAAGGAATTTTTTTTTTTTTTTTGTAAAGAAAGGAAATAATGAGCTAGTACTAATGTTTTCTCTGAACTTTATTATACCCTATTTGTTTGTTTCCACAAGCATTTTCAGAGGCCTATGAGAACCCAATTTGCCAAATATGATAAGTTAAACTTATAATCTCTGGATCACCATTTTTAACCTCCCTATGTCAACAATGAAACTCAATACTCTCCAAATGACATTTTAAAACTTTTGATTAACAAGGCCACAAGTGAAAATCCAGAAATTGAAAAAGTTTCTATACAGCTTGTGCATCAATTTTCAAAAGGTAAATGAAAAGTAATTTTATATTCTCTTCAGAAGAATGTTAAAATCTAGAATATTTTTTAATGAACAGTATTTGGACTTTAAAACAAAACCTTTACTCCATTACCATTACATTAATAGCCATATAATTGCCCTATGAATACATTATGGAAATGAAGTACGGTACTTACTGTGATTTATAAAGCCAGAGATAAAGTGTGGCAAAATTTACTTGACTTCACTCATCTAACGCCTACTCCTCTACCTCCAACAGTAACATGCTCAAATAGAATGGCTTATTAACCATAGATAACAAGGGCAACATGGACATCAACAAAACAAATGCAGAAGATTGAAATAGTGAATTACAATTCACCAGTAGCTCAGTCTTGATTGCCAAGCAGGCTGTTATTTCTACCACATTGTTATCCAACAATAATTGCTATGTCAAAGAAAGCAGGAGAGTGGGTGCTTCATACTTGCCATTCCTGGGAGGTAATATGCCATAAGGAATTTGATAATGGGCTAAAAAGATTATATTCAGAACTAAAACAGCGCATCAAAAGAGAAAGTACATGCACAAGACCACACACATTTTCAACATCTTATCTGTTTTATTATGCAATGCTGTTCTGGCATGATTTTAGAATTCTTACATCGCAGGTGCCAGAAAACTCAAAGGTTAAATCAATAACCGGCTGCTGTAATCAGCTTATCAGGTGCCTGGTAACAGGAGCAGTGGACTAGATGTTAAGCAGTTTTCATTATCTACCCACCTACCTAATAATTTATCTACAAATCTATTTGCTGTACACTGTGTATAATTGGATGAATTATACACAGTGTACATCTCCAATATTTACTCAGTTTACTTTGGGGATAATCACAAAACAGCAGTTATTCTATAATAAGACCGCGTACGTTTTCAAAAGTTTAGGAAATTTGTAAGGCATTTGTTCATGAATACATCCCCTTTTTGTTGCCTTTTGAGAAGTATTATAATTTATCTCTCTCAGGAAAGTAGTGAAACATTTTATTTCTATGGATATGTGTGCCATTTCTGGAGATATTAATGACCAAAAGCAATTGCAAGTCTTTTTGTTTCCTAAGAGCAGCACAGTTCTTAAGGTCCTGACACATTAAACAAATGCAGCTTTATGGGACCCAAAGTTTTAGAGAAACCACTACCCTAAAATATTTTTTATTTGAATAAATTGCAGGCAAAGAAGAGGAGCTCAGTATAAATCAGCATAGAGTATGCACTAGACAAAATTAAGAAATGACCTTTTAACTTTCTAGAAAAACAGAGATATTTAGATGGTAACTCACAGTCTGAGCCTCCCACCACAAAATCTTTTATCCTTCCACCCTCAGCTACTCCCACTCTGTCTTTACCTTCTCTGCTGTCACAATTGAGGAAACGTCCCTCCTCCTACCTAAGGCCAGCCTCCTCTATGTGTCCTGTGTTCATGTGTCCATCCCAAACAACTTCTGTGGAACTTTGCACTATTGATTATGTCCTCTCTCTTCCCCCGTATCCTCATACATACTCCAAAACAATGCTCCCCCTCAACCTGCCCTTTCAATGGCATTGAAACATGGTTAAGTCCTTTCCATCTAAGCACATACACACAGGGCACTCTCTCATCCTTTCTTTCACAGCCAAACTTCTTGAAATGTGCTGTCTCTGTTTCCTCATTTACCAATCACTTTACCCGTTTTAAAACATATATTCAGAAATTTCAAATATGTATATACTTCTCAACCTGTCTCAACCTGAATCCCACTCAAACCCAAATTGCCGAGATCACCAATGACAGTTGTGTTGCAAATGCCAATATCAAGTTCAATACCATGTTGCATATGCCAACAGCACGTATCTTCCTTGACATCTTCCCAGCATAGAACACAGTGCTCACTCCCTGCTTTTTGAAGTGGCCTCCTCCACTGGCTGCTCTCTCCTGGCTTTCTCTGCCTTCTCTAATTTTTCCCTCCCAGTGTTCGTTTTCTGCCCCCTTTTTAAATGACGGAAATCCTTGGAGACCTGTTTGAAGTACTCCTCTTTTCTCTTTTCATAAGGTTCACCTTCTAGGCAATCTTAGCCACTCCTATGGTTCATGTGCCACTTACACTCTGACAACTCTCAATATATATACCCAGCCCAAACCCAAGTTATGTAATGCAGAACAATTTTTCCAATTGGCAGTTCAACACCTCCACTCAGCTTCAGACAACTGAAACTCAACACGTCTAAGTCTGAACTCATTTTTTCACCCAAACCTCCTCTCTATTCCTATTGAAAAGGGCATCACCCTCTCCCTATTGCTCCTGCTAGAATCCAGGAAACAGAGTTAGGCCAAAATACAGACAACAGCAAACCAATGTTATTTGAACATTTGTTCAACATTTATTCAGAGGGAATAGAGAGAAACAAATTCTGTACCTAAAATATACATGTGTACAGAAACATCTTTACTTATTAATTCATTTCCACTGATTAAAGAAATAAGGGTTTGGAGAGGAAAATGGCAAAACCCTTTCACTTTCAACAGTGTTTTTTCTTCCCAGGGTTTTGTTTGGTTTTGTCTTTTATTTGTTTGTTGTGTTTTCCTTCAAACTTAATAATTTACTTTTGTGTACATGAAAGGATTTTTAAATTCTGATAATGAAAGAAACAATATAATCCCAGTAAATAGCACTAGGCCTTGTGAAACAAGAGGTTTCATGATTTTAACTGGCTCTCAGGGTCAACTTTCAGCTGACTGCCCAGAAAATGTGTTCAGAGATCAGCCTGCATTATAAGGGAGCAGTTTGGGTTTTCAATTTCCACTCATGGGCACTGACTACTTCCAGCAGAAGTGGGCCACATTTAGAGTTCACTAAGTTACCCAGTGGGGCTGCAATGTTGTTGAAAGATTGGCTTCCTGATGGCTGTCCTGCTGGACCTCCTAGAAATGGTCTCTTAGACCCTTGGTATTTGGGATTAAATCATGGCCCCCATAAAAGCATGTTTAAGTCTTAATCCATGTTCCTGTGGGTACAAACCCATTTATGAATAGGATCTTTGAAGATCCTGTCTAGATGAGGTCCAACTGAATCAGGGTAGGCCTTAATCAATATGACTGGAGTCCTTACAAGGCAGAGGAATTTCAGGCACAGTCAGTTAGAAGTCAGAAAGTGATATCATGTGCAGGAGGACTACCATCGCCAGAACACCACAGACTTTGGAGAAAGCATGGCCTTGCTGACACCTTGATTTCAGACTTTTAGCCTCCAAAATTGTGAGGCAATAAATTTCTGTTTTGTCAGCCAAACAGTATGTGATATTTGTCATAGCAACCTTGGCAAACTAAGATACTTGGCATCTCCTCTCCCTCATTCCCTGCATCTAATCATGATCACTACTTCTGCCTTCTAAATGTCTTTTAAATCCATCCATTTCTTTCTACCTTTACTTCCACAACATTAGTCCAAGCCACCATCTTTGCTTGCCTGAACTTCTCAACAGCTTCCTAACTAGCCTCGCCAGATAAACTTTTCCAAAGCAACAGCATAATCTCTTCTGAAGGCAAGTTTTATCATTTATTCACCTATTTCAGTATAATTCCATTATTTATTATAGAGTTCAAACTCTTTAACAATGCTCTCAAGTCATGCCACCTTCCAGACGCCAGCTAATTCTCTAGCTTCATCTCTTACCATGTTCTGCTAAGCTGCTTGTTCCACCCTCCAACCTACCTCAGGGCCTTTAAATGTGCTATTCCCTTTTCCTGGGATATAGCTTAAGAGTTTAAAAGCACAGCTTTGGAACCAATCAGACCTGAATTTTAGATCCCAATTGTTCCAACCTAACTCCTGAAGGGCACGAGTTGGTGCAGTTGTGAGACCACAAAGTGCACCTGGCACTTAGGCATAAGCTTTATTGGGACTTACAGACAGGAGAGGCTCTCCGATGGCGGCAGTTTGGAGAATGAAGATAGAGCTCTGCGAAGAGACGGGAAAATGAGGGGTTTCAAAACAAGGACATTCCATAGGGTATGAGAACAGAGTTCCTGTAGGGTCACATGAAGCATACACATGGGGTCTGGTGATGTTTTCACTACGCTCGTAGGAAAGCTGTTTACCAAGGACGTTTACTGCTTTGGGAAGATCATAGTTTACGATAATATCTACACATTCTCTCCTCTCTGAGGAGGGTTGCTAACCTTTAACTTACATCTAGGTCACACAGGCAGCTACATGCTAAGGACTTAGCGGGGGCAAGGTCCCTGGACCCCTACACCACTCTGCTGTTTATGATCTGTGTGACTTTTTGCCAGATGTTTAACTTCTTTAAACCTCACTTTCCACATCCACAAAATGCGAATTAAAGTAACATCTACATTCCCAGGACTGGTGTAAAGATTAAATGAGAAAATGTACAGAAATTTTTTCTAAGTTACATAACACTATATAAATCCTAGTTACAATCTTTATATTTTTCTAAAAGCTCTACCCAGTTGAAAACCTTGAACCTCACTTTATAGAACAATGCAAGGATCATGTTAAATTGACACATCCATAACAATGTGTAAATAAGTGTTTGCAGAAAACGTGATTTTTTCTCTTAAATTGATTTTGGGCTACTTATATTTTTATCATAATAATTTGAATCAACCAAGATAGCTGAATTCAAATTAAAGTTTTATTGTATATACAAAAAAATGAGGTGCTTTTCGTATACAGTTTGTGGTACAACAGGGTAACCAACTCATCCTCATTTGCCTAGAACTTTCCTCGCTTAAGCACTAAAAGTTCTGCATTGTGGGACCCCCCTCAGGTAGCTGATCACCTCTGTGTGCAACTAATGTGTCTCAATGTGCAATAGCTCAAACCGTCTACCTGCAAAGTCCTTTCTATTCCTCATCCCAGAACCCATTCTCTCCTGATTGTGTATCCAGGGGTCCCCCAATGCCGATGGGAATGTTGGTGTCAGAGGAAAGGGATCATTGCCAACGCCTACTCTCTTTTCAACTTCTTCCCTCTCCTAGGTGGCAGTTCCTCTTGGGAAATGCAGGTTTCTCCTCTTACATTGGTCTTTTAAGGGAGTCAACTTCAGTGACTGGGAGGTGACTTCCTGCCCCATTCGTAGTATGCCTTACTGTTAATTCAGCTCCTAAAGAAAAAAAATGAAAGTAAGCCTTGAGTTTAATATCTGGCCGTGTGCCCCTTCTAGTGGGGACCACGCTATATCTTAAGCAAATCACTGATACGAAAACTGGAACCATGGATACCGAGGAAACATTGAGATGAGTCCCAGATTTTATAACAGAGGGCCCATTCTCTAGTAGTGGTCTGATTGTAGTGAGGACACAGTATCCTTCTGCCCCTTCTGCTCATAAACACTCTTGGTTGGGGTCCAAGGACTGATTTCCTTTACATTAAAATCTGTGCTAGATTGAGTGGTGCCCTAGCAAGGCTACAGGGTCATTTACTTAAACAGTGCTACTCCATTGTCTTCGTTTCTTACCAGTTTGTCAGAGCACAGCAGCAATTAATCTGATGTTATACGTGGCTGCTGTTTGCTTGTTTTCCTTAGTCCACAGCTTGAGCCATCCATTTGTTTATTTTGGTTCTTTTTAAAAGGGCTTCTTTGTGGTCTTTAGGCACTGTAAGTACATGGAGTGGAACCAAGAGTTAATGTGTAAAGTTTTTCATCTTTGGAGAGTTTCGTTTAAAGCTAACTGTGGGTCACATGTGCAAGGAGTTCAGTTTTTGTTTGGATAGAATGTTTCAGCTTGGAGAGAAAGAACAGGAAGTGGGACATTCCAGCCCCCAGGCAGCAGCTTCTGCTTGTCAAGCCTTTCTTGACAATAAGGTCACAGACATTTAATAAGGGCAGCTCTGGGAAGTAATTTACAAATTGTGCTATGAGCAACAACAAAAAAAGGTTTATTATTAAGCTAGGAATGATATAAGCACACTAGCTGAAACCAGATTGTAAAATGAGTTTGCCTCCAACCCATGTGTCAGGAGACTATGCCAATTCCACAGTGGGAAACTTCAAGTAAGAGGGAAACCAAGGCCAGCAATGGAATCATATTCCCTGCAAATCAACAACTAGGGCAGGGGACATTGTAGAGGAGAAATAACAATTACTGCACAGGTTGTGAAGGTTGGAAACCAGAAAGCAGAAGCGAAGAGCTGCTCTTAAAGACACAGTTAAGCACACTCAAGTTTCAGCCACGACATTACCTTGGACAGCAAGAGCAGCCATCAACAAACAGCAGGTTCGTTCTGAATAAGGAACCAGGCAGAGAGGCCATGGAACCTATCAGGCCTGGCTTCAGCTATTACAGATGCAACGTGACAGATACATGCCTTCAGTTTAGAGTGAACAATTGACCACCTTCTGGTCTTTCCTGAAATCTGGGATTAATAAATTCTTGGCAATAAGAAAACATTTCCTGTTTCTTTCATTCCATCTCTGGGGAGGCCCCAATATACATTCTATGTCATTCCTCAACTGGTGAGGAAAACCCTGTTACAGGCCTGCCTGAATCATGGTTTGCCATTTCTCAGCAATTCTGACCACTTCCCTGAGTTCAGAAGAGGCGGTGCTGACACTGGGGAGGAGACAGAAAGACCAGTTTGTTGTTAACTTAGCATGGCCCAGTTTCTCAGTTATGCTCAGAGTCAAGTTATAGCCAGGCTGTCAACATCTTCAAAGAGAATGTTCTTTCTCATTGTAAGCATACTTCGTTATCCCAAAACTCCACAAAGAATCTGTACATACTAGAATCATACATTCTAACCAGGCCAAGAAATCACTCACTTGGTAAAAATGGATATTGTCAAGTGCATTACAAACACAGCTGCTTGGGAAATTAGTGAACTCTTAATTGATATTCTTTAAAAAAAAAAAAAAAAAAAAAACCCAATAAGGGATAGTTTTTCAAATATGTCCATTTGTAAGCTCAAAATTACCCAGGTCACTCAAACGACGGCAGCACATAACTTCCATCCAGCCTCTCAGCATTTTGCTTTGTTATTCGTAATGTCATTTGTGTTTGAACTAGGAGGAAATCCAAAGGCAAATGAAAGGGGTTTCTCCTCTTCATGAATTAGCCTTTCTTTAACCATCAAAAAAGTGAGGACACTGCTAATTTCCCAAATCTTTTCCAGGCTGGCACCGAATGGATTCAAGTAAATCACTGGATGCCTTTATCCCCGAGTGACTCATGTTGTTGAGGGCCAGCTTTATGGATTTGAAACCCAGCTAAGCTCTCACTGCCTCCTTTGTCTTTTTATATAGCATAGCTAGGTTTAAGTGAACACAAAAGTTGTACTTGAACTATGTAACTTGTTATTCATATAGCCCATAAAATTTTATCTGCCTTGTTGATTGGATCTAAGTATTATTCTGAAATGATATTTTCTTTGCAACTTAAAACATATTCTTGATACACTTCTGGGATGCTATAACTCTATAGTATATCCCCATAATGAAGAATATCTGTTTTCTTTTTCACAACAAGGGAAAACATAGAAGCTCATCTTCTCTAATTTTCTAAAAATGTGAATATGCAGAAAGCATAATTAACCACATTTTTAGCTGATATTTTAGAACAGAATCTTATATACACTAGATGAACTTGAGAAAAAAAGAAGGGATTTAGCCTGATGCTTTTATTAAAATAAGATGACAAATCCAAAGTATTTTGTCAAACATGGTAAGATCAACTCCACCCTCATGAGAAAAAAAAAAAAAAAAAAAGATTCAATTTCATATTAAGTCTCTTTTCATTAAGAAGATTTTAAGGATTTGGAACTTACAGGTTAGTGTGCTTGAAAGCCGTATTTGTCACTTCAAGACTTTCTGCCTCTGAGTGAGTTTCTGAAGAGGTAAGGATCCTACAGACTTTGATATAGCACAGCATTTTCAAATGGTTCTGAAGACCAATGTCACCTTTTCTTTAAGTAATTTTTATTCATGTGTTTGATAAAATCATGTTTCATGAGCAAGGAAGCAGTGTGAAGTTAGTACTCCTCCAATCCTTTCATTTCAAAGATCAAAATCAAGTTCAAATAAAAACCCATAAAGATAAACATTATCAACTTGCTAAACTGTCATTTGCAAACACAGGGACTGACTGACCCAAACAGGTTATGTGACCTATCAAAGCAAGAGCTACCTTTCATCCTTTCTTGTGAACAAAAATGCTCACTGCTGTTGCTTATATCTTAAAATAAATAACAAATGTTACTACCTAAGGAGCCAGTGTGGCTCAGTGGTTGGGTGCCAGTTTCCCACACATGAGGTCCAGGGTTCTATCCCCGACCCAGTGCCTCAAGAAAAAAAGTTAATATCTAGCTATTGATGGCATTTGTCATGTTCTTGCATTTGAGACTCTGATAGAATAAATGTATCCTGCACTCAAGAATTTGAAATGACACACCTAATACTTTCAATGTACAGTTTATTAACTCTCAAAATGTCTAAAGGGACTTTAAACACCAAACTGAATGAACTATGTTTTAATGAAAACTGACATGTTTTCATCTAAGTTCAGGTACTTTCCAGCTGTAATATTTCAAACAAGTTACTTTGCTCTACTGAGCCTTGGTTTCCATATATTAAAAAGGGGATAAAGGCTCTTATTTCAGACTGTTACAGTGTAGAATAAGCACGAGAACATATATAAAGCAACTACTACATGCTTGACAAATAGCAGGCATGCCAGTAGGTAGTACTTGTCTTTTTTTGGAGAGCCCCAGTATTGTTATTAGTGAGAATTTCCTCTGCACTAATTGATTTTCTCAAACAAAGTATTTTTCTCAAATAGAAATAAATTGCTTCTGGTAATACCATGGTTCAGATCTGAGGTCTAATGCAATTATCAGGATTGGCAGCACAACATTCAAAGATCTCCAGGAACCGGAAGATGGCACCTATGACACCCAGGGCTGTTTTGTGTGCTACTATATTATTTTAGGATTGTGAAACAAGGAATTCACTTAAACTGCCCTGCTTTTCTTATGATCCAGCATCTTTGCATTAGCTGGATTTTAGTGACCTAAGTCAACTGTGTGGGTATGAGGGGCAGCATAAGATTAAACAGATGCATGAATGAGAAAAAAAATAATAACGTGAGATGACAACACATTGGTTACTGAGGTTCTGCAAAACAGGATGTTCTTTCCACACCACCTCTTCCTCTCATTCACTGGGGGTGACAAGTTAAAGTGCTTTGGTGGTTGGCAACTTATCATCCTAGAAGGAACTTGGCATGTCAATGGGTTAGAGGTGTGTGTTGAGCTTGCTTTCCTTTTTAACAGGGGTTTTCTGGGTGTTGGCAGAGAAAATACAACTTTTTATGGAAGTATAACTCATAGCCCTTCAAGGACCTAACTACATGAGAAGGAAGAGTTAAAACTTACAGGAATTTTTATTATAAAGTTTCTTTAAAAGCTGTAATTGTTAAGGAATCTTAAATAGGTGGCATTTGCGAAGAATTCACAAAGAACTGAGAGATCTGCTACTAAAACTCAAGAGATACTGGTACTCAAGAGTCACAGGTAAGGTCACACTTCAATATCCAATCAGTCAATACACATTTGCTGAGGGCTATTTGTGCAAGACACAATGGAAAACATTATGAAACTGTCTTTAGAGTTTATAGTTTAGAGATAGAGACAGACATTAAAAATTCATAATATTTTTTAATGTGGTAATCATGGTTATTTTTGTGCACATAGTGTGATGGGGTCACTAAGGAAGGGTACATTGTCTTGCTTGGGAGTTACTGAAGGAAGATTCCTGGCAGATAGAACTAACATTGGATCTGAGTCTTAAAGGATGAGTAGGAGGCAGCCACTAGTAAAGAAGTGAGGAAAGGTCATTCCAAGAGGATGAGACCACAAAAACAAAGCTTTAGAGGTGAGAAACCTCCCTGCATGTGCAGGGAACATAAGCAAGTCAATATAAAAGCTTAGAGTAAGGTAGAGTGAAGAAGAAGAGTGGAATGCAATTTGTGGAGGATCTTATTTCCCATATTAAAGATCTTAAATGCTATCCTGTAGGGCCTATAGGATAGCATAGATGACAAAGAGCTATTGAAGAAAGTTAAGCAGGGGAGTAACGGGTCAAATTTGCATTTTAGTTAGAGCCTTCAGATAGTATTGTAGAGGAGAGACTGGAGCTAGAGGGGGAAAGAACGATTAGAAAAGTGTTCAAGTAAGAGATGATAAAGACCAAATAAGAGATGATGAAGACCAGAACAAAGGCTGTGGTTGTAGGAATGGAGAAAATGGATCTATTTGAGAGAAATTTGGAGTCAAAACTAGCTTGTCTAGACAACTGATAGGATAAAAGATGTAGAATGAACTCTTGGATTTCTTATTTGCATAATTGGGAATTTGGTGAATTCAGTAAAAGAGAATACTCTAAAATAAGCCAGTGAAAGAGGAAAGATGAAAATTCAGCATGGTTGATTCTGTCTGAGAGGCCACTTGAGTTATCGAGGTGATGATTACCAGCAGGAAAATGGATATAGAAATCTAAAACCAGGAGAGTTGAGACTGAACGTATATGTGGGAGTCAGTAGTTAATAGGCATTGGTTCAGTCAATATGGATAATTTTACTCAGGTGAAGCATCTAGAGAGAGAACAGTGCAGGATAAAACCCAGGAGTTTAGGAAACTTTATTCTGTGAGCGGAAGAAGAGGAGCCATAAAAACATGGTCAGATAGATACAAGAATAGCTGAAGAGAGGTCATTTCATGGATATTAAAAGAAAAGAATTTGAAGAAGTAAAGAACGATTAGCAGCATTGACTGCAGCAGAGGCCCCAGCCAGATAAGGTCTGGAAGCATCCATCCGATTTAGTAATTAGAAAGGCATTGGTGACCCTGGTGAGAGCTGCAGCGTCAGAGGATGGAAGAGGAAGTCAGATCACAGAGGGCTGAGGAGTGAATCGAAGGAGGCATGTGGAGAAACTCTACTTTGGAGAAATGTAAATGAGAGACAGTACAGTAGGAAAATCAGGGCCAATGAGGCCTTTGCATATTTGTTGTGAAAAATGAGATTCACTTCAGCACATTTGTAGAAGAGGGCAGGCATAGAAAGTTCCATTTTCTTTGACAAATAAGACAAAAAATTATGATTAATAAAAACTGAGAGCATTTTCAAAATTCATTTAAAATCATAATTCCTTCCCCACCAAATCTTTCATCTATATGCATAGCGACTGGACTGATTGTGCTTTTCCTGACTTTTTAGCCAACATTTCTGCTGGCACCACTAATAAGCCAAGAACACAAGCAACATAATGGCAAAGGAAATAGGTGGGGGAAGACAAGCCCCTGTAAAATTCAGACTGGATAATCACCTTCCGAAGGGGTCCAGGTTGGCTGGTGAAACTCTTGAGTTATGCCAAGTTGGCAGTACTCCTCTGAAACACATCCAAACTGCAATCTTCAATGCTAAATACTGCAGAACCCTAAAAAGTCGTATGTTATAAATATGGGCTCGGTCCAGTTGAAGGGTTGTTATTTTCCAGCAAGAGGCCACAGTATCTGAAAGTGGTGGCATGAAAGCAATTACTTAATTACCTTTGTTCCCAGGACATCCAATAATTACTGCTTGACTACAAATCTTTCAGTGTCATTCCTCCTCTGTGAACACCCAGTGGTGGTGAAATCAAGAATGTTCTGACAACACTCCTGGGCGTGTTGGACTGACTCTGGCTAGCCCAGTTGCTTTGCCCAGTTTCATGTGGTGGACTCCCCTTGGTTATGGCTATGATGCTAATCCCAGGGCAAAATCAGCACAAGAAGTAAAATTTATTCTTGCTGCCTATCTGTTACTCTGGGTTAGTTCACATGTTTTGCATAATTATTTAAAAATAAACCCTAAGGACTTCTTGCATTCACGACACAAGCCTTGAAGTAATATATATGATATATTTGTGTAAGTTGCCTTAAGTTCTTTTGGGGAAAAGGTAGGATATCCATAAACTTTTAAAAACTCAATAATACTCAGTTGTGGATACAGAAATCAGTCTATGACAAATCTAGTGACAGATCAGAATGCAACTCTCAGACTGAAGAGAATACATAACGTAAGGCTGGGAGTGTTGTGTTTTTCTAGTGATTTCTAGAAATAAGTGGCAGTACTTTAATCTCTCTCTTTTGTTTTTGAAAGATAGATGTAAAGATTAATGATCCTAGTCAGAATGTTGAATTCTAATTAAGCTTGAGTGAAGACCCACACTAAATGGTTATTCATGGGCGTCAGCAACTAACCTTGTCATCTCCCCACCTGTCTAAACTTCTATCCAGTTATGATCTGGAATTTTACCAAGCATCCCAGTCTCCTTCCTAAGACTTCCTCTAGAAGCTCGTGTAACTACCATTCAGACACTCTAATATAGATTGAGATTAGCTATGGATTTCAAGAAATCATGGTTTATGTATGAATTGGCAAGATCTCTTTACTCAGAATCAAGAGCAACTAAGAAAAGCCTCCAGGTTAACCAGCAGCGAAACATTTGAGATGATTCCTAGACTCTGGTAAATACAACTAATTGATGTAGATGCTCCATCTCTCTTGGGTACCTGTCTGATGGCCGGCAAGGGGGCTGAGATCCAGGCAATGAAATATCAGTTACATGTAAATGGTTTCAAAAAGCTTTTTCATTTCTAAGGCTTTAAAAAGTTTGCTGATTCCAAATTCTGGGAGGACTCTGCAGCTTTTTCTGTTTAATATTGGAACTACTTTTTAAAAACCACAAGAAATAAAACATTGAGTTTCACAATAAGCCACGTTCTTTTTTGGGGGGCGGGGGGGAGGTACAGGGGATTGAACCCAGAATCTCATCCATGGGAAGCAGGCACTTAGCCACTGAGCTACATCTGCTCCCCAATGAAAGTTTTTTGGCTTGTTTTCAGGATTTTTTCGTTTGTTTTTAGGAGGTACCAGGG
>JAQZBX010006375.1:0-53425 GCA_029593785.1 Cabassous unicinctus | reverse complement strand
TAGGCAATATCTACTGGGCCAGAGAATAGCATTTCAAGCTGCCCCCAGAGTCAAGTGCCCAGCGTCTGTCCTACTCTGACAGATCTGGTTGCAGGTATAATGTTCCTGACACAACACCATGGTTTCTAAAAGATTTCAAATACCCTTCCAGAAGTATCAGATTGCAACTGCCTTTTTTTCTAATATTGGTATATTATAGAATTTTGGCAGCTATTCGTTCATTTACCTTGTGTTTAATTAGTTGGTTCGTTTGCATATTTTACTTATTTTATTTTTACTTCTTAACAATCCCTAAGCCAGTATTGCCTAACATGTTGGCCAAAAATAACAGCATTTTTCTGGTAAGATCTGAAAAGCATCAATGTGCAAGATCTCTGTGCATTTTCTTTAAAGTCACATTTTTCTCTCCTGATTTTTCTTTTATATTTGGCACATGTGTGGGAAGTGCCTGCTTTCTGCCAGGCATCGTCAGGGGCATGTTGCCCAAAGCAAGTGCAAGCTGGAGGCCAGGGATTCTACTGGTAGCCCCCAGGGAACCTTCCTGTCCTCTGGGAGGCATCACACAACGCACTGGTCAGGCTGCCTGGGACACGGAGGTGTAGCAGCTGGCCGAGGGCCCTGCAGGGGCCCACCCAGCCCAAAGCCCAGATGCCCACCTCGGAAACCGCTCTTAGAGGGGAGGTGGCGTTGAGTGGTCAGCTTGACGCTTAATCTACCAGGCCCGAGCTAGACAGGGACGCGTCCTCTGTGGCTGGAGAGATGACTGTCCTACTTACAGAGAAGGAGATTGTGCTGCTGGCATAAAAATCAGATTTAAAGAACAGTCCTCTGGTTGTTGGAAATCTATGACATTGACAAAAGAATGCTAAGTGCCTGTTGTGCCGGGAACTGGGGTGTGGATTCTTTCCCTAGAACTGCTTTGTTTTGTGAATTGATAAACCAGGAGGTAGGTCCATTGCCATGGGGCTGCAGCACTGGAAGGCACCAGGGTGATTTTTCCACCTTTCATTGTGAGCCAAATTGGAATTCAGGTAATCTGGTCAGCTCTCCTTAGCATCTTTTTCAGACTGGCACTCTGTAGTGTATTTGGCAATTCTCACCCTAGACTGAGAACAAAGAGCTCTGATCTATGGGTACAACAGACACGCAACCAACTATTGAATGGATTTGTTTAAGCACCCACATGTTTTCATAACCTTCTTAAATTTATTTTTTCCACTTGAAATAAAGCAGGCATATCACTGGTTCTGTAACAGTGTAACATCAGGCAATAGGAATGAAGCACATTTGTGATGAAAAATTAAATTCCCGATCTCAGAAAGCTGTCCTGATGTTAAATTGCCATTATTCAAAATCACCTGTACTATAGCGATTTAATTTTTATTTTCTTGTAATGATAACTTTTGTCCTGGATGTGGGCTGCAGAATGGAGATATTTGTTTCTAACATATGTGGGGGATTTTAAGTACACTTTGCTCTTTGCATTTTTATTAATGTGACAATGGTATCCCAGGAAGACAGCTGCTTTAAGGGGAAGGACTTTTGTTTTGTTTTGCTTTGTTCTTAAGGGGTTTTGCTTACTTGAAATCCATCATTCCAGTTGTGTATGGAAAGAAAATAAGGAAAGATGGTTGAAATTTTTCCATTCTTAAACTGATTTTCCATGAATAGAATCCCTTTCTGAATTGTTCAGGCCTTATGGGGAATCAAGGAAATTGCTCAGCAAGTACAACCTTCATCAGACCTGCACACCTGTGCTGCAGGTAAGACAGCAGGATGGTGTTTCCTCCACCCACCAGGTCAGGAAACCTCCAGCAGCCAGGTGCTGGATGGAAGCAAGGCTGCTCCTTTGTCAGGGAGGCACATGCCACTGCTAATCAGTGCCCAGTTTTAAGAACGACATTAAAATTCCCATTTTAAAACTCACACATATGTCACCTTTGATAAGCTCAGACACATCCAAATGTGAAGACAGAATGTTGCCAACAGGTAATACCAATGAGGAGGGCTGGATTTATAACAATATTAAACGCAATAAGCAAAGGAAAAAAAAAAAAGCCTTAAAATGAAGATCACATAGACTGAGTTTGGGATGAACATCTGAAAGTAGGATAAACATATCTTTTGAGAAATGTCATTACATTGATCTGATTTGGGTTTGTTTGGGGGGATTTTTGTTAGTAATGGGAGTGTTTTTGTTTGTTTTTAAACTTTTGTTTTTTACTTTTTGAAAGATACAGGTATCTTACAAGAGAAATTCACGTATCAGGAAGGTCTTTCTGTTTGCTCATTTTAATGAAGCATGACAAAATAACAATTAAAAAGGGCGTATGTAATCTTTAATGGTGAATACAGGTTTTTTTTTTAAAAAAGACCAATTATTACCTTAGCTAGGCTAATATTCAATTATTTTGCTATAATTCTGCCCTGCTCTCATAGCTTCACTCAATGCATCCACAGTGTTTTTTCCCTCCCTGTTCTCTGAATTTCTTTATTGCTGAGAGGCCTTGCGTTGCAGTGGTTATATTAAAGCTCTTCAGCCTCCCTGCTTGTTTTACTAAGTTTTTATTCTACCGCTGGATGGCCCAAGGTCAGGGAGCATGTTCAGCTCAGGAAACATTGCCCGGGCTGACAGACGCTCATGTAAAGTCGATGGCAGGCTTATCTTCAACAGTGATGAGAGAGACAATCCAAGTCCAGTAGCAGCTCCGGCTTTTTATTCCAGACACCAAAGTTGGCCAGATTGGAAGTAGCTCCGGGGTTCTAGGGATGGCAAAGGACTTTTATAGCCATGGGAAGGAAGTCAGTTTGACTCCGACTGAGCAGACCAGGGTTTGTCCCTCTTACAGGGGCAGGTTCGGGGCAGGAGGGCTTTATTTCCCATCGGCTTAAAGGTAATGAACGGGGGCACTGGATTGGAGATTTCGAATTTCAAGTGATAAAGAAAAACTTAAGAAGACAGGTTTGTTTTTGTGGGTGTTTTTTTATTTTATTTTATTTTGGGTTTTGTTTGTTTGTTTTTGGTCTCTACACAATTTCATTGATGAAAACCACTACACGCTCATTCTGCAAGAGCTAAGAATTTTACTTTGTAAAAATTAGTCCTGAATTCTGCATGTTTATCTACTCTGAAGTGAAGGAGCTGTCACCTCTGAAACCAGTAGGTTCTTGAACATGTTTGTTTTGTTTATTTCCAAATTAGAAAGCAATAGGGAAGAGCACAGTTGTGGAGACAATGTCCAAGTTCAAACCTGGTATGGCAGGTTGAGGGGAGGGCTGGGGTTGGCTGCTCCTGAATAACCTGAATAAAAAGACTGGGCTTGGCAAGGAAGGAGGTGGGCTGGGGGCTGTGACAAGCTCTCCAAGGAGCCCTGGGGCAAAATCTCAAACCAGGGCCCTTCCTTGCCCAGGAGTAACACCAGCTGCCCTGCCTCGAATGCAGACACCGTTGCTTTCTCGACTCCCACCTCCTGGCTCTGCCCTCATCCCCCTCACTTGCCCAGCTGTACTTGAAATATATAGCCTCCCTCCCATCCATTTCTCCACCCACCCTGTCCCCAGTGGCTTGTTCCAGTGGAAGGTTTTCGTGGGAAATTTCCCATGAGGGAGCGAGATGAAGAGAATAACACTGACAGAGACAAGAAAATACAAAAAGTATGGTCTTCGTTTAGAATTGAATACTCGGTTGGCCTGGTGTGGTGAAGCTGAAGTGGCCAATGCATCTCCCTGCCCTGGATGTGAGAAGAGACTTTCGAAACGGTCGTCTGCAGATGTTCCCACAGGACACGGTGTCCCGGGCCTTGTTAGAAGTGATGACCATGGCCCTTTTCCTGAATAACAGCTTCGCCAGGGCATATGTATTAGTGGATGTTGGTAAAAGCCGGGGAACTTCCTGTTGGGATCAGCAGCTTCCCTGCGCATCCAGACCCCTCTTCCCCCATTAGAAAAGCAAAACAGAACAAAAATGAACAGCCACTGTCCGGCCCTCTTCATCCTTCTTATGGAAGATGTCACTGACCACGATTCCTCCCCCTTCCCCGCCCCCGCCTCTGTTTCCAGTGCCCCGCTGTCTACACAGATGACCAGCCAACAATTGGCCTCTCAGCGGCTTGGTTCGCCCTTCTCCAAGTCATCGTGACTAAGAAGACTGGGTTTCTATTGGGCTTCTCCACCTAATATTGGTGTGAATGTGCTTTAGGCAAGTTAACATTGCTCTTCTGGGTTTCCTCCTAAATAAAAGGGGGATGATAATATACCGGGAAGGGGGAAAGGGATCACCCACCTACAGTTGATACCATCCAGAAGCATCTTAGCAATTTTAATGCCTGGAGGTCTTATACCTACATATCTGCACAGCTGTAGGAAGAATTTACGAAAGCTCAGGCATTTGCTTTATGCCTGTAGAGTGCCTTGTCGCCATGTACATTCTGGGGAAGTTAACAAGAACATGTTTCCTTCTTGGAACCTTGATTTTCAGACATAAAATTTTAACTAGCAGAAACCAGTCAACCTTACCAGGAAAACGGTGGCAGACAGACTGAATGGCTTATACCAATTTTAGAAAAAAATGGCAATATTTTTTGGTGTTAAATAGACACGTTGGCAGTAATATACAAGTCTGTCAGTTTTAAGGAGCCTATTAAATGTTGATTTGAAAAAAGAAGGATCCTCCAATATTTTTCCCTATCTCCTGCCAATTTCCTTCAAACTCGATGTCAGCTCGTGGCTGGGAAATGGAGAGATCATCAGGCATTTGAGCTTTACATTTTCCAGGTGGCTGTGGTACAGTGGTAGAGCATGTCCTGGTTTTAGGTTCTTTATCTGCTTTCTACTAGCTGCTTAGCCTCTCTGTGCCTCCATTTCCTCATGTGTAAAATAGAGATGACAGTAGTACTTGTGTCCTAGAGTTGTGATTGGGAATAAACGATTCAATACCTGTGTTCGTGGTAAGCCTCAGTGAAGGTCAGTTTCCCATATTCTTTGAATTTGGTGTCATTACCCCAGTTTTTCAGTGAGGACACTGAGGTTTGAAAAGGTTAAGTATTTACTCCAAATTCGCACAACCACCACAGATTTAATGTTCCTGCAAAGCCAACTAGCCTAACTTGATGAGTTGAGAATTTAATTAAATGGTAGAAGTGGCACCTTCTACCATTCCTTATGGACACTCAGTGGATACATAACCCATTCAACCATAGAACCACCTTCTACTATTCTTTATGGACATTCAGTGGATATATAGCCCATTTAGCCATATAACCAGTCACTTTTACCAAGACTAGTATTTGAAAATATGATGTAAATAACAACTGAAGCTATGATTTAAGAATGAAAGAACTAGATTTGTAAATTATTACCCAATTTCAAAATATTCTTAAGCAAATCATGCCACAGACACTGGTAACTGATTTAAAGACATGCTTCCTGAGCTTTATATTAGCTTAAAATGTATACAACCTACACTTAACTATTCAGAAAATGGATTGATAAAGAGATAGATAAACAGATGGGTTGATAGATGGATAATATATATGGCAAATATAGCAAAGTGTTAAAATAGCTGGATCTGGGTATCTGGGGGTCGGGGTAGTTGTATGTTGGAGTTCACTGTATTTGCTTTGTGTTATTTCTTTAACTGCCCTGTAAGTCTGAAGGTATTTAAAAATAAAAAGTTTGAAAAAAAACAAGAGGTAATCCCCAAATATGGATGGGGAGACTCTGCAGGAATGCTGCTTTTAAAGAATGATAATGATAATTTTCTTGAATGCATGCTGTTCCTGTGGTGGTTTGAAGCTGTATGCACCCCAGACAAACATGGTCTTAAACCTAATCCATTCCTGTGGGTGTGAACCCATTGTAAGCAGGGCCTTTTGAGAAGGCTCCTTCAGTTAAGATGTGGCCCACCTCATGACTGGATCAGGATGGGTCTTAATCTTATTAATAGAATCCTTTATAAGAGAATAAAATTCAGACAGAGAGAGAGAAAACTAAAGGTAGGAAGAAGCTGAAGATCAATAGAACCCAGAAGAGAAGGGAGAGACCAGGAGATACCACCATGTACCTTGCCATGTGACAAGCTGAGGACAAAGGCTCTCCAGCAGCCAGCCCCAGAACGCCAGTCTTCTGGAAGAAAGCATTGCCTTGATGAGACCTTGATTTGGGCTTTCTTTTAGCCTCAAAACCACGAGCAAATAAATTTACATTATTTAACCCAAACCATTTTGAGGTATTTGCTTGAGCATACCAGGAATCTAAAACAATCCTCAATTAAAAAAAAAAAAAAAAGCCACTCAAACTAAAACAACAACAAAAGTAACCAGAGACTGAGTCTCGGCAGGGTGCAGTGAATTGTGCAGTGTGCATGAGATGGGAAGTGCAGGGGCCAGAATTCCACCCCAGCTCGCGGTCTGACCATCATGTATGTGGTAAATGAATCAGAAAGTTTGTAGGTAAGGATCTACAGACTGGTGTTATTGGCTCAAAAGTTATATTACTGGAATTAGAACAAATTTCTTTTCCCAGTGAATCATCACTGACCCTGAGATCTAGGTTTGACTATGGAGAATATTGTAACACAGATTAAGTGTGAAGTTTCTTTGGCTCAATTGAGAATTTAATTAAAAGGTTTTATTTAAAGTGAGCCCTAATTAAGGCAGCAAGATATTTAAGCTAACCAATTGGTATTAAAATTATCTGTGAGACTGGCTTTAGCTACAGCCTTTCCACAATCATTTCAAATATAAGTGGAAGAATTTAGAATTGGATTATTTCAAATTATGAAGTAACAGCTGCCTTCCAACTGATGAAGGCTCTCCAATGTGGAATCAAGAGCTTTCAAATAAGTCACAGCCCAAGTAATTATTACTGGCACTCATCCTGTGACTATGAAATTTCTTGCTAAAAAGTTGGATCTGCAGGAGAATGCAGGAATTTCTTTTTAAAATTGCCCATTAGCAAACAAAGTCTGATTCAAAAATTGATAGAGGATTATTACGATATGAAAATAAGTTGGGCAGAGGTAGAGTCTGGAAGATAGGCTATCAGGAGACAGAAAGGGAGTAGAGTGTGTTGAGCCAATGTTCAATCCGGGCAAACCCATGAAAAGGTGGGAAGGGGTGATTGGGCAGTGGAGGGGGGTAATAGTGTCATGGGGGTGTGAGGAGGGTCGACGGTGATGCAATGTGAGCATGAGCGGGTGTGGGGGGCGTTGAGATGGACTATCCATGGTTCGGGGGGCAGGGCTGGAGGAAGGAACAAGTGAAATCTGGGGACTTGTAAGTCTGTGGTTGAAATGACAATGGTGGTGATGTTCTTTTGGCAAATATGGAAGAAGAGGGTCACTGGTTAGGGCGTCAGTGGTGGGGGGATGTGTGGGAAAGGGTGCACCTGGGGAATGCCTCTATGGAATAAGAATGGGTTCATCTTGGCATAGGGTGGGACCTCAGTGGTGTAGAACCACACAATAAACAAGAATATATTAAACTCCCATCCTGGGGAGTCCTGCTGTGTTCTCAAATAGAGGGGCAAGAATCTCTCGAGTACATAGGCAGTGCCTGATAAAAGAAAACAGACCAGTATGTCAAGCCCTCAATATTAATGCAGTAACTATGAACCTTATTCTTTAAAAATTGAAACTTAGTGGTTGCCATAGGTTCCAAAGGGAAGGGGAGGGAAGAGTGGGTGGAACACAGGGCATTTGGGGGGACATTAGAATTCTTCTGCATGATCTTGCATTGACAGATACAGACCATTATACATTTTGTCAGAACCTATATAAGTGTGTGGTGCAAAATGTAAGCCATAATGTAAACCATTGACAATGGTTAGTAGCAATGTTTTGATATGTGTTCATCAATTATAACAAATATACCATACTCAAGATATTATTGGTAGGGGAGGATTTGGGAGGGGGAGGGGAGGGGTGGGGCATGAAGGAATCCCCTATATTTTCTATGTGACTTTTCTGTAACCTAAAGCTTCTTGGAAAATAAAGTGAAAAAAAAAAAGCACTGGGGGAACATAAGGAAGAAATTGTCAGTATACATAAAAGATAACAGATCTTATGGTGATGAAATGGACAACGTAAAAAAATTAAATTTTTAATTTAATTTTATTATTATTATTTTTGGCTTTGCTTTTGAGGAGGTTTTGGATTACAGAAGGGTTGCGACTGTGGCAGGGGAAGATTATTGGCGTGAGGTGTCAGTGGTGGGGGGATGTGTGAGGAGGGGTGCACCTGGGGCATGCCTCTATGGAATATGAATGTGTTCATGTGGTCATAGGGTGTTGTCTCAGTGGGCAGAGAACCACAAAATAACAGACAGAAGTCCTGCTACATTCTCTAATAGAGTGGCAAGAATCTCTAGAGTACATGGCCAGTGCCTAGCAAAGGACAGACCAATATGCCATGCCCTTGATATTGACTTATATTTATGAACCTTGTTCTAGTGAAATTGAAACTTAGCCTAGTAATATATATTGCCTAAGAGTTACATTCTGAAAGCTTCCTTGTTACTCAAATGTGGCTTCTCTCTAAGCCAAACTCAGCATGTAAGCTCACTGCTTTCCCTCTGGTGTGGGACATGACTCTGGGGGATGAGCCTCCCTGGCACAAAGGGATTACTACCAAGCACCAACTAGCAATGCTTCTGGAAAAAGACCTTGACCAAAGGGGGAAATATTAAATACAAATGAGTTTTCATGGCTAAGAGATTTCAAAGTAAGTTGGGAGGTCATTCCAGAGGTTATGCTTATGCATGTCTCAGAAGGCTCTCACTGACTGCCACAGTAAAAGTGCCTCAAGCAGGGGTGCTCCTGAGGGCTCTAGAGACATCTATACACTATAGGTAGAGCAGACAATCTCAGGAATTCAGCACCTTGTCAATGGGCCTTACTTTGGAAAATATGCTCCCCAATGTAACAGAGTTATACTCATTTATAATTTCCCTACACATGGCTCTTCTGCTGAATGAAAGAAGCGAGTCTGGAAAGCCTGCACGCTGTATGATTCCAAACATTTGCAAAGCTGTAGAGGGAGTAGAAAGACCAGTGGTTGTTAGAGTTAGGGGGAAAGTTGACTAGGTGTAATTTAAGGCATTTTTAGGGCAGTTAAATTGTTCTGTATGATACCATAATGGTGGATGCATGACATTATAGATTTGTCAAAAATTATAGAACTGTAGAACACAAATACTGAAGCCGAATGTAAGTTGTTGATGCTAATTAATAATAGTGTATTAATACCGCTTCATCGGCTGTAATAAATGTACCACTCTAAAGGCAGGATGCTAATACTAGAGGAAGCTGTATGTGTTATGTGTTGGGGAGTGGTACATGGGAACTCTTCTTTCTGCACAATTTTTCTGTAAATCTAAAACTTCTTTAAAAAATAAATCTATTAAAAAATTAAAACTGCTATGACTTCAGAGCTGACTTTCTAAACATATGCTCAAAATCCAGGCAGCAGGCTGTAGTCTGTAAATATTTGAGCCATAAAAAAAGGAAAGGAACAAGAGCAAATCTGAGCAGGTAAAAATATATATGCAGGAACAAATTGTGTTTGCTCCACCACAAGGTCTTCCCAGCCAGGCACAGGGTGTCAGGGACACTGTCCAGCACCCGCGCAACACGTCACTGGTCATTTTTAACACCAGGGAGAGAGAAGCACATTCATATCGAGTCATTTCACACCCAATTATGGCGAGTTCACGATGGAGGAATCAGTGGCTGCGGGGCCCTTAGGTCCCCAATGAAGACATTGGCCATTATAGAGACTTCTATCCCTAGGGCCATGAGTTTCACCTTTACCTCACTAACAACATTAGACTCATAGGATGCCCTGAAGTTCCTACACAGCTGAGGATGCATTAGCGACATTGGAGAGAGCAGCTATGTGGACTGGACGCGTCACTCTAATCCAGCTTTGTTGTTATTACATCTAAAATAAAGAATGATGTCTTTTCAGTGAAAGTTAAAAAAAAAGGAGATATATCAGTTTCCTTGCAGGAAAGCCTTCATAATTTAATATCATAGAAGAGGGAGTGAAATCATCATTGCCCTTATCAAGAGGGGGCAATCATGACTGGTGGAAGATGGATGGAGTTTTGCTTCATGTCAATTTGAGAAAACACCACATTATTAATTTCCTAGTATAAACAAAATCTATTATGCACAAGGCACATTCTTTGGTGCAGGTGATCCCCAAGCCTGCTGCTTAGCAGAGTGACAGAGCTCTGTGCCTAACCTTCGTGAGGTCTCAGGTGCTAATCTCCCAATGGGGTCAGTGAGTTCTGGTTTACATCTGCCCTGCGTTGCACACACACATACACACACACACATTCTGTTATTGCTTGTAAATGTGTCTGGTCACCAGACAAACTAACTCAGAGTCTAATATCAAAGTCAGAGAAAAGTCAGGCTCTCTGGGCACTGCCCTAGTTAACTGAAAGTTGCCATGACTACCTTCCATTTTTCCCAGCCAATAGTGGACAGGATCCATTATCACACACCCCCTCCCAGTGGCTCCTTCTTATTGTTCTCAGTTAGGATGCTACCACCGTTGAGAAATGAGCCAACGCAGGCTTTCTCCATCGTCTAAGGTCCAACCATTTTAGTGTCCTTCACTCGACCCTACTTTCTTGAACCAGAAGAGAAACTGAACCACAGGTCCATACTTGCTTGACGGAAGGAAGGGAGTGGGAGCACCTGGCAGGTCTCAGTTCCTCATGAAACAGAAACATCCAGAGGGTTCCACGCTGGACCACCGACCCCACAACTTTCCAGGAGCTTCTCCTAGGTATAGGATTGCCAGGTGAAATACAAGATGCCCAGTTAAATTTGAATTACAGATAAACAATGAACTTAATTTTTATATTGATAGTAAAATTTATTATAATCCTGGTTATTTACATTTCTGGGCAAAAGCACCCTCATAAACATAGTTTATGAAGGGTTTGTTTTAAATTTAAATATTTAATTTATGATCCCTGCAGTGTACCTCTATAACCTATTTTTTTAAACAAATCAACTTTATTGATACATATTAATAAAGCATACAATTCATCCAAAGTGTACAGTCAATGATATTTGGTACAATCACATAGTTATGCGTTCATTACTTCAATTATTATTACAGCATTTTCCTTATTTCCATAATAATAATAATAATAAACAAAAAACAGACAAACAAAGTTCCTCACCTCTCATTCTCTCTCTGTTTCCCCCAGCTGTACATAGCTGCTATTTCTGGCCATTCTTGCACATTTATTTATTTGTTTATTAAGCATTTTGTTGAAATATATTCACATGCTATATGATCTATCCAAAGTGTATAATACATGGTTTTTAGTAGAATCACAATGTTATACATTCATTATCTCAAAAATTTTAGAACAATTTCATTATTCCAAAAAGACTCCACATTCATTGGCATTCCTTCCCCAGCCCTACATAACCATGAATCTAATTTCATCTTTATAAATTGATTTATATTTACATTTTATAAAAATGGAATCATACAAAATGTAGTACTCTGTGCCTGGTCTCATTCACCCAGATATACTATCTGGGACATACTTATACAAAAAATTTATTTATTGTTTATCTGAAATTCACACTTAACTGGGCATCCTACATTTTCTTTTCTATTTGCTAACTCTGGCAGCCCCACCCACATGGGAATGGAGGTGATCTGAGCGGTCAGGGCAGTGAGGTCCTTCAGAAGGAACAGGACGGGCAGTAACGGAATGTGTTTGCTGTGGCTCTTCTGGTACAGCCAGCGGCCTCCTGTTTCAGGGATGAGGCGTGGGGCGCGCTGTAGCTACTTCCGCAGAACGCACGGCATAAGGCGCTCCCGGGCTGCAAGGGGGTGATGGGAGTTTCAGCCGCTGCCTCTCAAGTGGGAAGCACTGAAACACCTCTTCAGGAAGGCGAGGCTCACAGGGCGCCAGGCTCTTTGAAAACCTTGAGTGCAGCAGATGGCCAGATTGCCTGGGTCACCCTTAGGCCGTGCGTAAATCCCAGTCAACTCCAGGAGCTGGCTGCACAGCGCGCAGGTGCGACCTACACGGAAGAAGGGGGTCTTTCTGCTGCCTGGCGAACCCCGCTTCACTCAGGACAAGTTTAACACGGAGGCCCCCGCACGCTATCAAATTGCAAAAGCAGTGAGCAGAGATGAGTCACACAGGGTGAGGATAGATAACCTACAGTCAAAGAAAAGCATGCAAAGAGACGCTTTTGGAGGGCTGTGGTCCCCTTTCTGGAATTCACCATCCTCACAAGGAGACAATGAAAGGGTGTGAGAGCAAGGAGAGCGCAGAGGTCAGCCTAGCTGCCTGCCTGGTGGTGGGTGATTCCCTGAAGCACAGCGGTGCACAGCTTCATGAGGAAGAGTGAAAAGAAAATAAATCTGGGAGATGGATCTTATTTAAAAGGCATCTTTATGATTGGCATTATAAAGAAGAGAGGAGCTCATTAGCAAAAGAACTGATAAAACCACTCACAGCAGGCTTCAAAAAGAAGTGCTAACAATTACTGTCTTTCTGAGTAAGGGGCAGAGCACCCACACTGTGCCATTCACAAATTCCTTTGCAGACATCACAGAGCAAGCTGTAAAAACCCCACAGCTTTCCAATTTAATTAAGTGAAAAAGGCAAAAAGGACTTTTACAGTTCACACGCCTAGATCATCGAAGGTTCCACATGAAACATAATTTTTTATAAAAAGTCATTTTGGAACCCCCTAGAGTTTTCCGAACCCTCATTCGACAGCATAGTTTCCTGTTTCTCCCAGGATCCTGTACAGCCAGCTAACAGGACGCTGCATTTCTGCCGGCAGAAGGAAGTGGGCAGCTTTGATCAGAATTCACGAAAATATATCTCCCTTGTGTGATAAATGATTTACTGCGGACGATAAATGGATATAATCTTTCATTATGTATGACATTCATCAGCAACGAGGAGGCTGTGGACTGAATGGAAAGTGATTTCACATTAAAAGCCTCATGCTACTCAGACTGAGATGACAGTGAGGTCTTGCCTTTTAAAAAAAGAACAAGCATTTAGGTGGAAATGGATGCTCAAATATCATTGTTACTTTAAGTTCTAAAATCTGTTAAAGGGAACTGGGGAATGAGACGGCTAAACTTCAGTTTTGCACAAAACGTCCCATTCCTTAGACATACTATTCTACAGAAGAAAGGGGGTTCCCTTAGATCAACTTTGGGAAAGGAGAGCAGTACTAGAGCCACGCTGGGAACAGTGAGGTAAGAGATGCTGTGCAGTGTGTGTTACTGAAATGCCCCTTACAGGCAGAGAGTCACTGCAGCATATCTAATAGAGACACATCAGGAAATGGAGGCTTGAGATGTTATTTAGATATGTGGAATTCACAATCAGGAAAATCCCAAACTCACAAGGTTCCATTGTCTTGCCTGGGTGTGAGGGCTTAGGAGGTCGTTGACGTAGAAGGATTGGCCCGAGGTTGGTAACTTTTCATTATAAGCACATATTTTAAAATTAAACATACACTTTGGTGATGAAGCAATGTAACATGCAGTAAATAATTCATTTTTTAAAAATTATGCAGGTTTTTCACTACTCTGAATTTTTATGACCCAGTTAGAATATCTCTTCATTTGACTTTAATAAGAACCACCAAATACTGTAGTATTTGGTATAACATCCAAGTAAAATCAGTAGTAGGTGGAGATTCTGACCCATATGTAAATATTCCCTGATATCACAGAATCGTGGAGCAAAGAGGAATCTTAACAGCCATCTGCTCCAACCATCTCATTTTGTAGAAGAGGAAATTAGGAAAAAAGGAGGGACTTGCCTAATTCATCAGTGGGGCTGAGGAGCAGAGCATGGACTGAGCCCAGGTGTTGTTACTAAACCCAGTGCTTTTCCTGCCATTTCACACTTGCTCTTCAAAAGCAAGGATTCATTCCCACAGCTGTATGCCATCTCTGGGTGAACCACCGGCCTCTTCTGACCCTTTCCAGTGAGAGGGTACGTTCTGTTGGAGAGCATGCAGCACAGTTTCAACTGGCTAGAATTCTCTTGTTCTGGTAACAAAGCAGGGTAAAAAAAGTGGCAGAGTGAAGCCACTGGCTTGGACAAGATTAGATAGTGAGACATTGTTATCAACCTGACTGTCCTGTGGATACTGGGCAAATCTTCCTCCTGAAGACGGGCAGCTGGAGAAAGCACAAAGGAGATACTCTTCTCCAAAAAGGGCGTGCCATTCAAGCAAAACAAACCCCACACGATGTAATGAAAATTAAGTAGATAACCACAGACAGAAAATTTAAATTGGAATTCAGAGGGAGTTTACTCACCTGAAGTGTTTGGTAAGTTGTAATGAAAACTCAGATGCTGAGCAGTGACTTGAACTCAATAATAATAATGATTATTTTCTGCTAACCAGTAAAAAAGTCCTGTATGTGTTTCACCCAGGAATAAATCAACTAGAAAGTGCCGTCAGAAAGTACATTACATCTTGTAGTGTAAGAGATGAAGAGAACTCACTTCTTGAGGACCTCCTCCATGCCAAGCAGAGTTCAGAGCTTTAGAAAGCTGAGACCATGCAACCTCCTGGCCCTGACCAGGGGGAGATTTTATTAGAGCACTTTATAAACCAGGGGATTGAAGTACCCCTGGGCACATGGACCTCGTGTGCTGGACCTTGGATCTGGCTGGAGTCGGTGTTGATCTCTCTGCTGAGTTGTTCTTGATTGTTAGAGTGTTAGGCATATTTTTATAACGTTCCATTTCATTTTTAACTATCTTTTGGGGGAAGGTAGGGCCTCTTTATACACTTCTTGAACAGATAAAGATACAATTGTGACTAAGAATTTCATGATTGACCCACACTCACATAATGGCTAATTTATTCAATCGGAAAAAAAGCCTAAAGAAAAAGAAAATAATATGTAATATGGTGTTAGACTTAATAATGTTTTTATATTCCAACCCATCCATTCATACGCTCATTCAAAATTATACTGAGAAAGCAAGAGATGGTGTATCTGGAAATAGAAACCTGTCTAAATATTTGAAACTGAGGGAAAGTAATGAAGACAATCGAGTGCACAGGTGAGAGGGTGAGGTGAGAAGCTAATCAGGGGATAAGGGAACTTGGAGACTGGCAACTGCAGGGCCGCACACTTACCCCTAGACTGAAGGAACAAAGGGAGATGTCCGAGTCAAGGAAGCCCGGGGTCCCTGGGGGAATATCAGGCAGAAGATGGAGTCATGAAAATGACCAGGAAATGGAGAAAACAGAGAGCCAAGAAGAGAGCAACAGGAAGCAGAGTCTGACATTCAACTCTGTGCTTGCCACTGGCAGAGTCTGTTCAGAAGCCATCAGTCAAGAGGCCTGGCAGATGCTGTTACATGAGATGGAGAACAGAATGGAAGAGGGGCCAGGGTATGGGCCACGGGCAGACAGGGCTATCGAATAGCCTTTCTACGCTCTGCACAGCGCACACTCACTGCATGTGTAGGTATTTGTGCATGGGTGCATGGGCATGTGCATATGCCCATACACATGAAAATGCATTGGCATATGTGGCTACATATATGCATGTGTCTAATGTGCATGAATATAGACATAGATGCATGTGTACGTATGGATAATTTTACACATCCATGCATCTTTTTTATAACAAGCAAAAATCCTTTTCTTCCAAGCATTCTAGACTGTATAGATCTTGTTAAACTCACCCTGTGTATAAGAGTAAGCTTTGCTTTCAGTCTTCATAAGGAACCCTCCATCCCTACTTGGGCGTGTCCACACCCATCTCTCCGTAACACTCACACTCACTCTCACACTCAAGTGACTGCACAATCAGGGTTTAAGGGCTCAGGTTCCCACCTGCCCACAGCCCCTTGGGGGCAGCCTTTGAGCTCTCAGGTGCTCCTTTCCTTCTTGGCTCACAGGCTAATTGCACTGGCCTGGCACACACAAGAGAGCTGTGCCTCCTAATTACTTAAGGCTCATAAACCCTTTTGAAGATGAAAAGGTCTAGTTTCCTCATTCCGTTCCTTAGCTTCAAACAAAAAACAAAAAACTACATTACATAAAGGTTCCTGGGGGAGTTATTACCAGACCTCTGTCTAAAAAAAGTCATACCACAATTACAACTTCAACAACCTACTTTAAAACTTCCCAAGGCTACAACATAATTAGTCCATTTTATAATTAGTACTTTAAAAAAATCATTTGTCAGAAGTAAATAAGCAGTGAGTGGGGATCCTGGAGGAAATCTACATTATTTGATGTAGAAAAGGGAGAAGTTGCATTTATTAAGCATCTACAATTTTCCAGATTCTGCTGCTAGACATTTGCAATTATCAATGTATTCCACCTAGTCCTGGTAGGTCAGTATTTCTCATTTGTGTTCTTAGAGGTGAAAATGGAGGTTCTGAATGATTACATGATTTGATGGAGTCAGAGAGCCAGTCAGGGTTGAAGCTATGACTTATGTCCAGGCCATTTTGACCTTGACTTTTCGTTGCAGAAATTGGTAAGTTTTAAATTACTTTTCTTTTGTCCATAGCTGTCAACTCATATACTAGAACCTTTATGCCATAGGAACTTTTGCTATGAATGAGAAGTAGACATCAAACAGTGAAGGAGAAACCATCAGGATCAAGGAGACAGTTAAACTATTCTCTGCCTCTCACACCCAGATAGTTTTCTTGTAGTTGCCACTCTTGAATAAAGACATTGAAAATGAACACGTCTGAGGGACTTATTGGTGAATGACAGAACTGGAGGTTGTTTCTTTCGAGGACAGGGTGTGGTGGTTAGCATCATATAGCTGAGAGCTGCCATGGGATATGGGGTTTGGTCTTGTCCTGTGAGGTTTTGATGACAGGAGGAGGATGTGTAGGCGAGTGGGACTAGAAGGCGGTGACTGTGGCTCACTCTTCACAGATTCAAAACTGGAACTGTCCTGCCCCTGGGAGGCTCTCACTCAGATGAGAGGTCCAGCATCCCATATATTTGAACTACTCAAGATCTGTTCTGCTCCAAAATTGTGTAAGAATGTTCTCTTATGCATGATTCCATATCTTTCCACAAATCAAAGAAAATGGACTAGACCAGTGAAGAAACAGCTGATGCCATAAATATTGTTTGCTTGTATCTTTAAGCTTGTTCTGTCTTTAAAAGCCATGATCACACTTCAGTATGAGAAAATTATTCATACAAAGCAAGCTCACAATTTAGGATCATGCCCCAGATGCACGTACTTCTAGATGTAAAATTTACTTTCAGTGAACCGCTGCATTTTTAAGGGTTTTTTTTTTTCTTTGATTTTTACAACTCTTAACTTTTGAGTTCTTTGTGAATAATTTTAGGGTATTTGATCTCACAAGTAGCCAATATCAACCAATGAAAGAGCTAGTAAACAACTAGCTCTAATTTTAAAATATGTGATTCCATCGCAGTAAATTTATTTTCTTTGATTACATAGAAACCACTTTCCTCATTAAAATGTTTTAAAAATATTTGTTTGTTCCAAAATTGTTTTATTAATAAATACCATGTAATTTTAAGTACTATATTCTAGTGATCAAAGCATTTGCATTTCATGTTACAGAATATGTTATTTGGGAGACCAGTCCACCAGTAATTCTTTATGGATCCTTTAAAATAATATAAAATCCCTTTTGTAAGCAGTGGTAATCAGTTTCCTCCTTAATTTACTTCCCAGCACGTTTTTCAACTTGCAGTAGAGACTGTTAGCATCTCTAGGGCCTGTGATGTCTGCATAACAGCTTTCCTCAATAATTGCAGGTGTCTTTCCTGAAGTGAATCAGGCTTCATTCTGGTCTGGATAAAGAAAGTGAATTTTATCAGGTGTCACTGCAGCTGACTTCAACTTCAGTTTTTATCTGCAGAACACTTTGCTTCAGCCTCAAGGGCCTCCCACCTGAGCTCTCTCTGTCTACACCTCTCTTTCAGGACTTCCACAGGGCAGTCCAGAAATGTGGGAGACGTAGCCTCAGTGCCAGAGCTTTCACGAAGCCTCTAGTTCCCTCTCTCTCCCCATCCCCTCCCGCTGAGGTCCTCACCATCCTGAGATATGTGGTGATTAGTGTGTCCTATGTGTGTGTGTTTTGGTGTGGGTAAAGGAAATAGGTTCGTGACAGTGTCTATTTCTATACACACACAGCTTAATCCGACCTCCATTCACAAACTCAACTGAAAGCGCAACCCTGCAGCCTCTAGCTATATAACTATTCTCGGCAATTCATCAGGTTCTTGTATTATTTCTATAGAATTGACTCTATACCCAAACAATCTCAAGTTCACTTTTTGTGTGTTTACATCTTAACCTTCTAGTTTAATTGTACATTCCTTCTTGGCAAAGATTCTTCACACTTCTTTAATAATAATGATAGTAATAGCAAAGATTACTGACCACTTGTGATGTCAGTGGCACCGAGGTGTGCATTTTATACGTTATCAATAATTCTCAGTTGTTTCTATTACCATTAATTAGGTGGAGGAATTGAAGCTAAAAATGTTGAAATATCTATATGGAAAGAACCACTACAAAGAGCAGGGGAAAGCTTCTCCACCATGGAAGGAAATGGGTTTTCTGTCACTATGGCATTTGAGCAGAGAGGTGATGACAGTGTGTCAAGGACTCCACCAAAAAAGTCAAGATTCACTCCAGGGCTTCTAAACTCCTAAACCTGTGCTGTTTTTCTTGCATCCCACTCAAAATTTTAGGCTAATTATTGGGGGGAGGAGCAGAATGAGCTTCTTTGGTCTATCTATTAATTAGAAAATGAAGGTTGGCCATTTGCAGTGAAAGTGCTAAATTTTATTTCCCAGTTTGAGGTTTAAGAGTACACATTTGGAGATAATATAAAACATTGTTAATACATTTCTAATAATTAAGAGACGGGGACTCTACCCTGTGTCGTGTCAGTGAGCCACTAATTTGGTTGGTACAGAGAACAAAATGCTTCAAATACACTTAGGAGTGAGTAATTAAATAAGAACTACATACATTGCTGACTTTTTAAACTGTTCTCTCATATCCCACAATGTTCTATTATTAGCTACTGATATCTTCTTTTTAGACTATTAGCAATAGACATCAGTCCCTGTTTATGCTCTGCAGTTTTCTTTTCTTGTGTGAAAACCTGGGCTTTTAATTAGGGCATAATCCAATCCTTTTCCACCGAGTATCAAATGTAATAATTGCTAAATGTAAAAACGTAAGGCATATCTTTATATAAGCCAAGTATTTGATGTAAATCAGAAGAAAAAATATTCTTGGCTTTTTAAGCAAAGATAAAATAAATTCACAAAAATAAGAACACATGAGGTTTGTCTTTGTCCTGGAAACAGAGCGGCTTCTACACCTGCTCAAAGCATCCAGCTTACTTTGGAAAGGAAAGTTGATTTTGTCAGCTGAACCTCGATCTACATTTTCAGGGGAAAAAAAATGATGAGAGTTGAAATTACTGTTTTTCAGAGACAAGAATCAAGAGGCAGAAGAATAAACAAATCTAAATCATGGCAACCTTCAAGCAGCCATACCGGTTTCCGATCACTGGGAGGTGCGGTGGGCCTGCGGTGGACACACAGGTTTAAGTGTAGCCATCCCAAGATAACCGGGACGTCCATCATGATCCCTGATCCTGGAATAACCTTGTAAAAGGCACTGGGCCCAAAATAGGGACCCGACAAAGGCTTCGCACTAGCATTAGCATTTTGCACACACTCAGAATTTTGTGCATGCAGCCGAGTAGAGTGATAGTTTGGTTTCTTCACAGAAGGCTCCCCATTCAAGAGGATTCTTAGAGTCAGGAGTGTCATCTCATTGAATGGCCCCAGGACGTTTTCAGTTGCTCAGGGCAAAAACTGTGTGGCTTTGACTTCTGTCTTTCTCTTTTACCCCTTATCCAAGCCTTCTAGGCTCTAACTCAATATATGCAAAACCTGACCACGGCCTCGTAGAAAGAACAAGAACTTCACACAGGCGATGGACAGAAACTGTTTGGGAAAATACAAGTGATTAAGTGGCACTGAAGACAGGGTCTGTGAAAGAGTTGAAATGAGAGGGGCAGCTCTCCCTTCTTAGTAATATTTCACTTTTTTCTTGATTAAGCTGTGTTCCTTCATACCCACTTCAACTAAATCATTGAGTTTTCGACTCAAAATATTCCAGCATGCTCTCTTATACTTTAAACATTTCCTAATGGTTTCTAATTTGGCATTTCCACACACTTCCACTATGAACTGTGAATCTTGTAAAACATCACTTGAATTACACTCCAGGCATACCTTATAATAGTATATAATAGCAGCTAGAGTTTTTATTTCTTAACCTTCCCACATCAAACACCCAAGGAGAACATGGAGTTTTATGTAAGTACACTTGAATGGTTGCTTAAGTAGCACAAATTCCCATTACTTGTTTCACATTTCCTCTTACTCTAAATAAATCAAGTTTATCTATTTTCTGATCTGGTGCTTTTGACCAGTTCAACATCTTTCGAAAAGTTATAAAGTCTGCCGCACCAAAACAAAACAAAAAAAAAGCGGCAACAAAAATTAACCACTTGTCCCCACGACAGCTGCAGCAAGGCTTCCTGGGCTATGGAAATAGCCTCTGACTTGCCCTCCAAACCTCCAGAGTCTGTTCTGAAAACCCTGCTGAACAAAAAGCCAGAGGGTCCTTGCAGAGCCATCCTTTCACCTCATTCTCAGGGCAGCTCCCCCAGGCCCTCCGGCCTCGGTTCTCAGGAGTCTACCCCACCTCCCCTGCCCCCAGCCACAGCGCCTGTGCCTCTTTGAGGCCTCTCAGACCATCAGCTTCGGCGCCTTCATTCCTGGGATGCTCGTCTCACAGCAGTTCCCGCAGGCCCTCAAGCCCTTGCACAGGTGAGCCTGCTCAGCGAGGCTGTTCATTGTCATCCCTGGCCCCGTTCCCAGCCCCTAGCTGTTCCGCCCTCTCCACGTTGACTCTCAAAGTGTGCTCTTCTCTCCTGGGAACTTGTTAGAAACGCAAACTGTCTTAATCCACCCCAGATTCACTGCTTCAGGAACTCAGGGGTGGAGAGGAGCACACTGAGTCTGAACAAGCCCCGTTTGTTTCCGCTGCACGCCAAGGTGTGAGGTTCTGGCTTCTGCTAACGGCTCACCCAGTGGGGGAAGTTTAGAGGCTTTTCTTTTAGGATCAGGAACAACAAGTCAACTGGACAGTTTACTGGTGGTATTAGCCAGAAAATTATAAATAGGAAAGGGAATATGGTTTGATGAAAGAAATTTTATTTTTCAAGGACAGTGTCTCTTAAAATTAAAAAAAAGAATTTCATTAATCTTGCTTCATAGAACACAAATATGCTTAAAAGCTCCTGCTCTTCTCTATCCTAAAAGCAAATGTTTAGAAAAAAATAATTTGTAAAAGTTAAATCCCATTCAAAATGTCAACCAGACTTACAAACTACCATGGAATAAGCCTAATAGAATGCATAAGACCCTTTTGGAGAAAATTATAAAACTTTCAGAAAGAATGCCCAAAAAAAAAAAAATTATATAAATGGAGAAATAAGGGAGTAAATCATTTTCCTGAATGGAAAGAGCAAAATTGTAAAGTAGCAATTCTCCCAAATCCATCTGCAAATTAAATGCAATTTCTGCTTTCAATCCCCATGTATGTATGTATATGTGTACGTTGGTGTGATACAAAAATTTGGATAGAATACTTGAAGGTGAAAAGCAGTGACTAAAGTAAATAAATACATCGGTAAATTAATGAAGCTTTTGAAGACATAACAAGGAGGGAGGATTGTCCCTAGAAGACAAGAGAGTGTGAACTCGGTCATATGGTAAAGAGACGAATGGTAAAGAAGAGAATGGAAATCGAACCACATATAAATGTCATTTGTAGAATGCCACGGTAGCATTAGAAGTCAAGGAGGAAAGGAAGAACCATTAAAAGCATCCTAAGCTCACTGATCACACATGGGGGGCAAGAAGTGACACACAAAAAGACACACACAAACATGCAAAGGTGAATCCAGACCTGTTACATACTTCAATGTGTAAAGCAAAGCTTCAAGAACTTAAAAGAAAATAGAGCAGAAAGATACCTTTATGAACTTGGGTTAGGGAATAATTTCTGGAATAGGACATGTAAGGAAAAATAATCATAAATTAAAAAGTACCAATTTTATTTCTACAAAAAAATCAGCAAAAAAACCTGAAACTAAAACTAAGCAGTTCTGAAAAAAAAAAAAAAAGGTCACAAAAGAAATGTAAAATAAAGCTGAAGACAGGAAGATCATTGCAAAGCATATAACCAAAAAATGTTTGCTCTTATGAATATGTAGGTAACTCTTGCAAAGGTTATTAACACGCAAATCACAAAAGAAGAAACCCAACATAATTCCCATACACAAAACATAAATAAGTAAATAAAACAATAACTAAGAAAAGATATTTTATAGTAATTATAGAAATGCAAATTAAAATGAGCTAGCACTTTATACCCAATATTTTTGCAAAATACAATTCTAAATCTTAGTAAGAATATGGGGTGATGTGTGTAAATTGGTGCAACAATTTTGGAGAATAATAATAAATAATAAATAAATGTGTATGTGTCCTTTGACCCAACACCTCCACATCCTTTCTGATATATGCTCAGAAAGGAGTTCCCACACTTGTGCAGAATATTTGAAAGAATATTAATGGCAGCATTTATTTTAATTGTGAAACTCGGAAGCAGCCAAAATGGCCATAAAACAGATGTACATAAAAATATAGATTGTTAAAAAAATATAATGGGATATGATCCTTCAGTAAAGGGGAATTGACTAATTACTTCTAGGTCAAGAAAGCACACAGAGTTCATGCTTCAGAAATCTTTCCGCTCCACATAAGTAACTGTGATGGTAAAAACATAAAAAGAGCTATCTAAAAGGAAAATCTTAACTCAAATAAAAGATGCATCGCGCCCTTGCCAGGATCTGCTCCTAGAAGCTTGTCTAGCTCCAGGACTGGACTGCGCTCCTTCAGGAAGAGACCCAGCGTGCACCCGAGGAAGAGAGGTGGAAGAAAGGCCCAGGGCGAGGCTTTGTGTGAAGCCAGGGTCCAGTATGGGGTCCAGCCCCCACCCCCCCATGGAAAGACGCTCAGAGACCGGCCCGACTGGACGGCACAGCCCTACACAGCCCGCAGGCCCAGGGGAAGGACGGCCGGACACAGCTGGGCGGCAACTGCGGATTTCTGCTGGTCCTGGAACTGGCTCTGCTTACGTCAGTGTTTAAAAGACCTGGGTCGGGATGCTGTCCAGAGCTCCTGGGAGGCAGCTGTCCTCAGCAACACAGAGGAAAAAATAAATAAAAACAAAAAACTCCACCAAGAGGAGACTGAATCCAGCATTCAAAAAAGGAAATACAATCCTATAAAAGACAGACAATAGAAATAAATAAATAAATAAACAATATAAAAAACAACAACAATAAAAGACAGACAATGAAATTCACTCCAGAGAAAACTTATCTTATGGTACCTTTTGACAAGTGTTTTAAAATATATTTAAAATGCTCGATGAGATAAAATTAAAGATTAATTTAAATTAAAAATATAAAACCAGCCAACAATAAAACTTTTGTCTTATGAAAAAGAATCAACTATAAATCATGCAAATAAAAATATAAACTTAAAAAAAAAGTGCAATAGGAGGGAGAAACTTTTCATTAGATACAACTAAAGAACAAGTTAGTGAATTGAAAGATATTCCTGGGAAACTCACCCAGAATGAATCCGAGAGACAAAGGAATACACCATATAAAAGAGAACCTACAGAGAAATGTAACGTAGATGGAGAGGCTCCAGCATATGCATGCCAATAATTCCAGAAAAAAAAGAATAGAGGTGACGGTAGAAAAGCAATATTTGGAGAAATAACAGTTGAGGAGTATGAAGAGTGAAGAAAGATGGAAGTTCTCCAATCACAAAACACACTAAAAGTACCAAAAAAGATAAATTTAAAAATAAAATAAATGAATCCCCAACTAGATATAGTATAGTGAAGTAGAAAGACATCAAGGATAAAAAGGAAAACAATTCAAAACCAGTCAGAGGTGGAATAAAGGAGAGGGGTTCTTGGCTCAGTCTAACTGGCTTTGCCCCCTCGAGATTTCTGCCACTACTTGGTCACGGGCGTCACCGTTGCAGAATGTGACATCCTGAAGTTGTCATGATAGTTACTTTACAAAAGGAATGAGGTAAATGGGACATTTTTAAAAAGCTCTCAATTGTTTCTAAAGTTAACATGCAAATATGCAAATAATATGATGAAACTGAGTGTTAGATACAAAGGTATCCAATGTTTTCCTAAATGATACCATGTACTATTTAATATACTATGTAAATATTTCAAATGCATATTTTTATTTCTTGAAATGGATTTTGAAATATTTTGTAATAAAATACTCAGATATAAATGACCCAGATATATAAATATTGTTCCTGCATGGTATGATCTAGAAAGCCTGATGCTGTATGGAAAGAAAATATTAAAATAAAGTTAAGTTTGTATGGCACATCAGCTGAGCACCAGTCCTGCATATGGGTGAGGGTACAGGTATGTGCTCAAGTAGACTCGCAAGGAAGGATATGGTTTATACAGTGTAGGAAGCTAAAAAATCACACAAGGGTGCTTTAGGTTTGCCTTTAATATTTTATTTCTCCCCAATACAGTAAGATCTGAAGCAAACATTATAGGAACTTGAAAAGAATTATTCCATTCTGGAGATATAATCAAGAAGTGCACGGAAATCATGTGTATAGTGATTTCACATCCCCGAATACTAGCTCGGTAATCTTGGAAGCTTTTTCAAATTTCACATTTTCCCCTTGAGATCTTTATTTGCCATTACCTTCCGCTCCCCAACCTCCACGCGGAGGTCCCGCTGGCGGCATTTAACATTTCAACGCAAGCTTCTGTGCTGAAGCGCTCGTCATAGTCCCCTACGACATCCTACATGCAAAAGGCATCAGATGAAAAACCAGGAGAAAAAAAACAGAGAGAAAGAAAGAAAAAGAAAAGAATCCGAGCAGGCTGTTGCCTGGGAATAGGAGCGGGAGACTGGGGCAGCCAGGTACCTGTGTCCCTGGAGCTCCAAATTCAGATGTGAAAATCCAGGGAGTCAAAAATCCTAAACGTGCCTTGACCTCCCTAGATCTTTATGAAGGAATGTTTATCAAAGTGGGAGGATGACTGTGTCGTATTTAATAGTTTTTAGATGAACAATGTTTAAGGGTTTTAATATATGGTACATGGGCCTTTACGGTTGCCACTGGGCTGGAAAAAATTAGGAAATGTGGACACAGGCTCCATATAAACGAACATGGAGGGTGTCAACCCGCAGTTGAGGAAAACGAGTGGGAAAGTGACAGGAAAGCTCGGGGCCCCGTCATTCAAAGGCCCCAGCAAGAAAGGCTTCAACCTGAGGTGGATCACGGGGAAGTATTGTCTCCACGGGCAGAGCTTTCATGCCGATGGTGGGGATGGAGGTCATTCCAGAGTGTGTGATCCTTCAGATACGAACCAGCATTATGAACCCTTCTCAGGAGCACTGATTAATTCCTTCTGAGAGCAGAGCTGGGAAGGATTTTAAGCTTGGGAGCAAACACTGGTGGGGAATGGCTGGGGGTGGTAAAAGTGGATGCGAGAGAAGAGGAGTGCGCCTCAGAATCTCCTGGAGAGCTTGTCAAAACACAGACTGCTGGGGCCGAGCCAGGAAAGCCTCTGATCAAGACCCTCGCCCATCCAAAATAAGGTCCAAAGACCGCCAGTATCAGGGCTGTCCAGCATGGAATGCAGACTGACCCCTCCCCAGACCATCTAAAAAGCGTCTGTCCTCTAACAAGTTCCTCAGACCTTCATAGGCCCGTTAAAGTTTGAGAAACACTAGGCCAGATGCCCTTCTCTTGTGACACGTATTCGTTGTTCATGAAATTCAAACGCCACACAATCTGCCTGTCCCTTTGTTCATTTTTTTTATCTGAACTGAAATACTTCAAGAGCCTAGAAAATTCCTTCACCTTTATGTAGTTTTCTCTTAGATGTGAATTATGGTTTCCTCTACTGTTGTTTCTCCAATAAACCAATTCCATATGATCAAATTTTCAGGATTTTTTTGTCTAATGACTTACTTGTAAGGCCTAGAATCAATTTATTCTGAATTTTGTATTATTTCTATCATTCAGTGATTTGACTGACACAGGGGCAAGGATATGCTCAATCTGCCTTCTGGACATAGTATTTTATAAAGCAGATTTTAAACTGTATAGTTGAACTCTGAGTTGAGTCTGGTCTCAAATACAAATATTTAAAACTATTTGAATAATGACCCTTTATGAATGAACACGTTAAGCTGTAAACACCACTGAGAGTAACTAAGAAGTAACATTTGCAAACCCTTCGGAAATGAGAGTGCTCCCAATAGAATGAAGGTGGCTAAATGCTCTTCTTTCAAAGAGAGGAAAACAGACTTGCATAAATAAGACCTGGAGTGCCGTCATATAGAAACTACAAAGACTTATTTCAAGGCCCTTTGTGGATTGGGATAGCAAGGCAAGACAAACTAATACAATTTTCTCCTTTGGTAGCATTACTGGCCCAGCAAGCGGGAAGAAGGACATCGATGCAGCTTATTTTGGTTTTTAGCAGAACTTCTGACAGCCTGGCGGGCCAGAGAGAGGAATCTGATAGAGTCTGGTAGATTTACAGTGAGTGAGACCGTCAGTTATGCCTCAGAAGTGCTGACTAATTCCAAGTCGACCGTGCAGAGGGCAGTAGGACTTGCCCTTGCACTGTCCTTCCCAACATTTACGTGGCTGTCTGGGACAAAGCCATGGATGATGGGGGTGGAGGAAACCCATCTGAGAGGAAGAGCAGACCCATACACCACTCGAGTGCAGAAGCACAGACGTCTGAAAGACAGAGCAAAAGACAGAACCTGAAATTCCACAGGGCTAAACCACAGTAAATTAGGAAATTTCAGCTGTCCGGGTATAGGTTTTGTATGACAAAGTTTTGTGGTCCATTAATGGCACTCGCTAGGTAAGTCAGGCATTTTTAAGAAATTTTAAAAAGCAGCTTAGTCGGTACTAAAGGTTAAGTCCGGCTCCCTAATTAATGGCAGTGATATAAATAAAGTCACAATGAACCCATTAACAAAGTATGGGAGGCCTGAAGAGAAATCTGGTGTTCAATGACCGGGGAAAAAATCTTGTCCTCCCAATTCCTTTACCATGACCCAGTGGGTTAAATATGCAATATATTGTAGCAATTCTCTTTATATGAAATGAGCGATAAAATCCTCTAAAATCACCTATTTGAGGAATGAAAGGGTGACTTCCAAGCGGCAGTTCCTTAATTGGAGAGCTCCTGACGAGACTGGGACCCAAAACCCACACACAAATATCTGAGGGTAGTTCTGATGTGTAATTCCTGCACTGGATAAAGGGTTGGAATAAGTCATCTTTTCCCCCCAAAAGTGATTTGGAGAATGCTAGCTCCTTAATATATAATGTATAATGTGTTACCCAAGTTAGGCTCATTGTGTAAAAGTCTGGGGAAAAACTGGGTCAAAATAAATTAAGTGGGCATCTTTACTACCAAATTTTTCAGTCTTTAATCTGCCAATGTATATTGTGGTTTTCTAAGGTGAAATACAATATGCCATTTTTCTCCCACTTATGTGACCATGAAATTCCCTTTAAAAATAACTTGTGCAAGTAATATATAATAAAACACACTGTAGGAATACTTAACTAGGAAAATTCTAGACTCCCTTCCATGCTAAGTTTCTTATATAGAGTGTTGCATTTCCACTAGTTAGACTCCTTAAAAAGTAAATAAACAAAAGGACAAACAGGAATAAAGTAGACAAAATTGAAAACTAAGTAAAGCAGAAACAGCACAGTTTGAACATATTATTAGATGCCACTGTTCCTAACTTTATGTCAGTTATCACCATATAAGGATTTGGCTACTTTCAAAGTGTGCTTATCACATATATCTACATCCAAGACAAATCTTTTGTCACTCATTTCATAACGCTGTTTATCCAGACGATTCACTCTTTGAAAAGATGCCCCAGCCAGTGTGCTTGGATTGCTAAAGCGGTCACCAGGGGATTCCTGCTTCTACCTGCGCTGGTTGACTTGCACGGCCGCTTCAGGAGGGCTGGGAATTCTCAGGATCCTCTGCTTCTGGGCTCCTCTCCCTCCAATGCTTTCCATGTCCGCCTCACCCCAACTTTGCATCCTCATCACAATCCACCATTTGGTCAAGTTCTTGTTTATCAGTCACATAGTGCAGGGGGGCAGGGAGCAATATACTAAAGTAAGTTATTCCATATACATTGGGAATTGGGACAAGGAACTATTTTTGGGTTGTAGCAATTTCCTCAGATACCATTTCTTTTCTCAATTCCAAAATTAGTTGCTCTGGATTTTGAAATAACAAAGGTGAAATTTAAAAAATAATTTATTTCCAGAGACCAATTTCAAATGCTTTTATTCTTCCACACTTTGAGTCAATTTGTTGTCTCCTGACCTGGTTTCATGAATTGCGTATGGCTGTCAGAGTCAGCATGTGAAGAGGGGAACGAATGACTGGACTCCACAGCCACTGTGGAGTCACTCCGTCACTCAGTTTTCAAGGATGAACCGCAGCACAAGCTGGCAATCGAGGCGTGTCCCCTTTTCAGCAGAGCACTGCTTCCTGCCTCCTCTTGCCCCCACCACACCCAGGTTAGTCTCAGCAGTGATGTGGGAGGTGAGCACAGTTGGCGCATGTGTGAGCCCAAAGGCACAAGGCTCGGGTGGAAATCCCAGCTCCATCACGGATCTCACTCCTGAGCCTCGGTTTACTGAGTTATGCACGAGGACAATGACATCATCATAGGTTGAAATGTCACATGATAAAAGGAATGAGAAAGTTCCGCATTCAGTGGACGTTCAAAATGAATAAGCTCATGTGTATCTTGAGCTATTTTCTCCCATAGTTTCCAAGCTTAATATCTACACAGTGGGTAGATCTAAACCTTATTGTGAGGTAGTATCTTTTAAAAGCTTAGAAAAGTATGAAAAACTATGGAAATATAAACAAATGACCTCAACGCTGCTACTCCTGCTACTAGGAAACTGACTATCCAAAAAGACTCCTGTTTGCCTTATGTGGAAGCATAATTTTGAAAATTTTCTTCATCCACCAGGGTTTATAAAATGTATTCAAAGCATTCGATTGTTCTACAATCTGTGTTTCTTGCTTAATCATATGGCTCACTCACAAATTCCTGAGCTGATACTGAGGCTTTTGAGCTTCTGATTGCTTCAGAGCTGTGGATATGTAACCAGGCTCTTAGGATCCCAAAGCGACTCAAGTACAACCACATAGTTCTGAAGGAGGAGAACCTGGGTGACAGATCTGTGCTGGGAAATCTGGTTCAATTTGAAGGTAAAGGAAAAAAAACAATCCTGGGCAGTTATTGCATAGCCATGGGCCTCACTAGCTTACAAAACCCGATTATACGTGCATTATATCCTGCATTCGGGAGTTAAGTACAGGCACCTACAACGAACGAGAGTGTTGCAAATCACCAAGTGTCAAAAATTGGCTTTTAATGACATACTAACCCACCTTCTAGTGGTTCATAAGGGTTTACTGTGGTCATTAAAATTTATCAGACTCTTAAAACTACTATTTCCATTGTAGTTAAGCATTTTTAAAATGTTTGCCTACAGTAAATTGTTTAATTTGATTACCTAACAAAATTCCCGTTTTTATGACACTCATTTTTACAGAGGGAATTGAGGGTCTGAAGTGCAAAGTTTGGAAAACAGAATTGCTTCTTCAGGGGAAGGGTTGGGATGACGACCTCTCCAATATCTGGGATCACTGATTCCACAGTTGACTGTTTTTGTTCACCAATCATTCATTTCTTCTGCTGGATTGTTCCCAGACAGGTTAAAACACAGGATGTAGAAACTGTGAACATAAAAGGTAACTTTGAAACAAAGAACACTCTGCCTGCATATGGCGTATAAAGAAAGTTTTATGACAAAACAGATGGTTTATAAAAAAGAAATGATTCTCAAGCCCAGCTGACATTATACTAATTAGATGATCACAAGGCACCTACCCAAAGTGATCTGATTAAAATACCAACATTTATAAAACATCATGTTTGCCTCCACTTCCCAACAGCTTCTGTCAAAAGCTAACTGCAATTTCTTTCTTCAATTTGAAGTTCTTTATTCTTAAAATAAAAAGCTATGTCCTCTCTCCACCTCAGACTACCCAAGATTCCTCCCCTACAGGGAAAAGGGAAATTCTTGGCTTATCATAGTGATGTGTTAATAATCTTGGCAATTGTTCAGTTTAGTTCAGGTACTTTCCAAACTTCCACATCAAGTTCTTTTCATATCTCTACGTGTCCCAGAGTGACAAGCCTTATATGATTTTCAAGCTAGTTTTCTCGGGCAGAAACTTTCCATGTCTTTCTCAGTCTACGATGTAACCTAGATGAATCAATTTCCATTGTGTGATCTAAGTTGGGACTTTGATCAAAAATGATTTTCACTTGCAATGGCTGCTGAATGTTGAAGGCAGGTTCACATGGGCTGAAGCCCGCTGGCTCTCCACAGGTGAAAGTGCCTTTTCCCTAATTGTACCTACCCTGCTGAATTTCTCGGCAATGGCCAAAGTCTAATGGAGTCCTCATGCCTCATCCTGACCATTTCACTCTTTTCCAATGTGGTTCTTTCATGCTTGAGTCAACGCATGAACCAAGCTATGCACTTTCAATGTCTTTATTAGATGCCATGCTATGAACTTCCCACCCACACACACATACATATAAGCATAAATATTTTGAAAGCCAACAAATGTTTACTGGTGTAAACATTGTGTGATAGAGATGGAGAGTACAAAGCCTCACTCTTACTGGAGCCATCGAGATGGGGAGGGTACAAGAAGTGAACGCAGAAAGTCTTACTACCTCATGGAGTAGGGCAGGTGCCCCCAAGAGGGAGCAGCTGTCCAGGGCCATTAGAGATGAATGAGATTTGCTAGGCTGAGTGTTGGATGAAGGGCAAATCTTTCAAATAAAAAATGGACTTGGCAAAGACGGTAGGAGGGAGTGACAATGTCTTTCTGCTAGTTTGAAAATGAAGCAGAGATGCAGCTGTAATTTTGGGCAAAAATTGACAGGTGAGGATGATCTTTGGCTTCAGATTGAGAAGAAACTTGAAACCAATTTGAGCAAGAAGGCTTTTCCCGGTTGTTATAATTATTAATCAATTGATTGATTGATTTCTTGATGGTGTCTGCTTCCTTCTTTCATTTTTTTCCTTCCTCCTTTCTTCCTTCCATAAGCAAGCATCAATTGACTCCATATGAGGGACCTGCCTGTGCAAGACCCTCAGTCATTTCAAGTTCAATAAAGTACGTCCTGATGCCAGTTTAGACTCGTAGGATGAAGCTACCTCTATTGACCGTGTTTCTCAGATGCTGAGAATGTTCATATTTCAGGAAACTTTGATTTGCTCTTGGCAAGCTGTCCCCTTGGAAACACAAGATGTTAAAATGGTCGTATGGTCAAAATTTCATGAGTCAGTCTGACAGAAATGTCTCACGAGACCAATACATTTACTAGTTTTTATATTTTTTATTTAAATGTTGCACAACGCAACGGTGGTATAGTGAAAAGAGAAAGAGCACAGATCTTTGGGTCAGATGGGTTTGAGTGCTAGGCATGCTCATTGTTCCAATTTTGGACTTGGGAGCAAGCTCCAGAGCACTATCCTAACCAGTGCTCACAGCCAACATGGTGAAAACTTCCTGTGGACCAGGTGCTTCTGGGGCATTCTCACCTGCTCCTCACAACCATCCCATGAGTTAGGTTTTCATATTATCCCATTTTACAGGTCAGGATGCTGAGGCTCCAGGTGGTTCCGTAGCTTGCTCAGGGACAGAACCGGAAAGAGGTGGAGCTGGGACTTGCATCTGAATCTCTCTGAAGCCCAAACCCATTATCTTAAGCACTATACTGTGTCTCCATAAAATGATGTATCTAGTAGGGCTTGTGTAGACCAGCAACATGCTATTTCTTTCCATGCTTTTACACTTTTTGAATTATTTTTTTAAATTATGACTTGCTTTTTTTCTCATTATTTAAATGCTCTAGAACGCTTTGCATATATTAATGAGCAGCCATTTTCCCCATTGGATTCCCGAGTGTGGAATTCACATTATCTTGTATAAAGTTCCCACTTCCTTGAGCACCCCGCCTTACACCTACCACCCTTGCACTAACACTCAGTTCCTCTGTTTTCTCATGATCAAACTGGTAATTCTCATCTGTGGACCTAAATTTAACCTGGTATCATGCAAAGCATGCACAGAGCAGCATTATCAAATTTTTAAAAATTCAGATGTGCCATGAATCAAAATACCTTTGGGTTCTCCATATTTACTTTCTTCAGCATAAGTAGTGTGGCGGTTTGAGCCTGTACGCACCCCTGAAAACCATGTTCTTAAATTTAATCCATTCCTGTGGGTGTGTACCCATTGTAAGTAGGACCTTTTGATGAGGTTCCTTCAGTTAAGGTGTGGCCCACCTCAATCAGGATGGGTCTTTTTTTTAAATAACTTTATTTCAAATTCAAAAAATAATAATAATACATAAGACAGCTCAACAAGTTAAGCGTTACTTGGGTCCTAATCCTCTTACTGGAGCCCTTTACGAGTGAGTGTGTTCAGGCTCGAGAAAGAGAAAGTCACAGGGAGCAGCCAGAAGTGGAGCATCAACGGAACCCAGACGAGAAGGAAGCAGCCAGGAGACGCCCCGTGTGCCTCACCATGGGACAAGCCCAGGACCAAGGGTGCCAGCAGCCAGCCACAGATCACCACAGTCTTTGGACAGAAATCATTTCCTTGATGACACCTCGATTTGGACTTTCCTCTAGCCCCCAACCCCCAAGCAAATTAATTTCCATTCTTAAATTTGAGCCATTTCATTGTATTTGCTTGAGCAGCCTGGGAAACTGAGCCAAGTAGGAAGTGGGGAAAATCCAGCAGGTTACTTGAAAGTATTAAAAAAAAAAAGCAACAGAAATCCAGTTCGGTTCTGTATAGCTGAAGAATTGATTGCTCTTCATTAATCTGGCTGCTCGCAATCTCAGGTGGATTTTCATGCCAATCCTCTGCCTTTCATAAAACAAGACAGGTGGATTTGACCTACAGCCTACTCAGAGCAGGGTTGTCAGGGCCCCATAGAATTGCACACTGACCCAAAAAGGCAGATGCTGATGGTTCCCTGGAATTCAGGACCCTTTTAGATGGATGCATTACTAATGACTTTCTGAAATCAGCTGGAAGGCTTCCTTGCCTGTGTATGCCCCCCACCAACCGGTGGTGCTGCTTTCTCTGCTCTCTACCTCTTCCCACATATTCATCCTGGAGAGCTGATGGAAGACTCATTAAAGCTACATTGAAAACGACAGTAACCTTCCACCTGCTGTAGGAGTGCCCCTAAATCCTGAGGTTTTATACATCTGGTGTTTGAATATTTTGGACAATCTGTGAGAGTAAAGTTGAGTGCAGTGTTTGCGCCTTTCAGCTCTGATAGAGGAACAAGAGTGTGCCAGATCCTCTCATCTCTGAAGAGGGATAGCTCATGAACCAGCCTCTCCAGGGTACAAACTGGCCAGTTCCCTGGGTTTTTTGGGACCCAGGTCACCTTGGGAGCATGGGCTTCTCTGTAATTTTCTATAAGACACTTCTTCAATCCAATAGCCTCTTCCATACCAGGGCCCGTCATCAGGCTTTAAGTTCATTTTCTGGAGTTCCCTTATACCTCCTCTTATTTAATCATCGAGCAGTTTTCATCATCTTTAAACTGTGCTACTGCTGCCACTATATACCACTTAAACTCAACAAAAACAAGGTGGCCTCTTACAAGCACTATGCTCACTGGACGTTCCTTCAAAGGGGAATTAATTTATGAGACTCAGAATATGGGGTGGTGGCTGTTTTCCCATTTAATCAACAGTTCCTGAGCATTTGCTATGGACAGAGGTGCCTCAGAGTCGAGCCATCACCCTCAGAAGGTTCCAGTTTGAAGAGAGAGACATGCATGTAAACCCACAAGCAGAATAAGATTCTCTGGTAGGTGTTAGCAGACAGTGGAGGGAAACGCTTCACAGATTCAATCATAGACAGTGACCTTTAAGAAATGCATTTAATTTGCAATGTGTCAGCAGCCAAACTGGACAAAGTCCCTGCTATCAATTTTAATTGAAAATGGTAAAACCCACTCAGGCAAAGCCAAGCCTGTGCTTGGAGGTCTTCTCTCAGCCAGGCAGGTTTCGGCAGGCTCCTCTGAACGCTCTGTTAACTCCTGGCCTTTCGCTTTGTTCTTGTTTTCCCCGTGGGATAGAAAGATTCCCCCAGGGCAGGCCAGCGTGTGGCCCTGTCCTCGCTGCCAACACCTGTGTCATGCCAAGCCTAGCACTGGGAGCGCCTCCAAAACTCCTGACCTCGTATTAGGAAAAGGTGTTTCATGAGCCTAAGCATCCTGGGGCCAAGCAAGGTGAGTTCTGCCATCCCTCACGTGCTTCCCCTGTGACTCTCTTCTCATTTAGGCCCATTCTCCCCTCTCAGCCTGTTTCCTAATTCACCTGCGGTAGCTTCCTTTTAGCCAGTTTTGGCAGTGACTCCGCTCTGCGCAACGGTGACATTTTTGCCACTATGAGGCTCTCTGGGGAAAACCTGGAGATAAGAGGTCACATTACACCAGGTACAGAGCACTGCCTGGTCTCTGCCTGGAGCCCTTCTCCTGCGCTGAGAACCAGGGAAGGAATCTCGAGTGCTGATGTGTCTTTTTTAGCTAAGAAAGAGATCCTCCATTCTGCCTCAGAATGCGTGCACTTGGGAGAGGTAAAGGAAGGCGGTGAGGAATGCAGTGTCAGCAGGGGAGGCAGGCACGTGATGGAATGAAACCGACACCTGTCAAGGAGATTTAGTGCGCAGGTTTTCATCTGGGGCCGCAGATGCAGGTGCTGACTCAGAACGGCTCTGAAGGAAGTTTGCAGGTACAGGCGTCAAGAGAGAGCCTTTTTCTTTCTCCCAAAATATTGCATAATGCAGCACTTCACAACGACAAAGTGGAGTTGTGACTACCGAGATAAAATAAAATGGTAGCCATGTGATCCAGTAAGGGTCAGAAAACATCCATATTGGGGAACTTGTTAAAGGAAAAAATAAAAATAAATAAAAATTGAGTCACTTAATAAAATGTCATTGCTTTCCTCACTGTAAAGATAAACACTATATCACAGTAGAAGAGTGGGAAAATGAAGAACAAGAGAGAGAACAAATAGAAAAAACAAAACAGGAAAGCCTATCACCCAGAATGACAATTACTATTAAAACTTACAGAAATTGCTTTCTGGTCCTTTATATGGTCAGAAGATTTTTAAAATATATATTTTAGTGTATATGTGTCAAGATAGATAGGAAGACAGAAAAAAAGATACATGATAGGCAGATAAATGCTTTATCCAACTCTTTGTCTCATAATAATGTATGCATTGAATCACTATGACACATTATATTTAACTTTTTCACAAATAATGTTCCTTTGTATTATTTCAATTTTTCGGTCTTATGTAGCATTTGGAAATGTACCTTTTAGTACATATTTTTCCTTTCTTCTTTATTTGTTTTTTTCTTAAATTAGAGTCTCAGAAATAAAATTACTCAACTGTGAAAGTTAGATGGGACACTAAATAATTATAAATTACGAGGTCAGATGATAGAACCATACATACATACATATATACACACACACATTTTTTTAACAAAATAACACAGGCTTACTACCAAAAATTTGGAAAATACCAAAAGGATAAATAAAAAGTAAAGTCATTCGGATTCTTACCATTTAAACGTATGCAATGATAATATTTTGGTGTATATGTACTCAATATGCATACATCTTTTGATGAATGGTAATTATAGTATAATTTGTATAATTTGTTTAAAATATTATAAAGTGTTCTCATTTCATTAAATGTATATTATTATTTGAGAGCATGATGGTTAATGGTTGCTTAAAATTCCTATTGATGAACCCTATATTAATGGCCCTATTTGAGGACATTTTGACTTTGTCAGTTTTTCAATATATTGCATAAGGCCGTATGAATCTTCCCTTAGAGATATGTCTGTGCATAGCCAAAAAAGAGCAACAAGAAAAATTAACTTTTAGTGAGAAGTTATGATCCGCCATAATTATGAGATGTTCTCTGCATATTATTTATTTGCACATAACCATAACCAAAGTGTCCATGTTAAAGTAAGAAAGCTGACATCCAGAGCGATTAAGTCACTTGCCCACCCAGCTGGTAGCAGCTGGGGCCTGGAGAGGAGCAGGGCAAGCTGGCGCCAGCCCCAGCCTTCCAGGCAGGAGCAACATGACAGACTTACAAGAGAAATACACCCATCAGATGCTCCTGGAGAACTGGCAATATCTAATGATTCCTTCTCTCCTTTTTCTAAACAAATACAATTATCATCATCAACCATTCATTAAATAGAAGATTTTGCTTGAGTCTGGAAATTTTGATTAAAAAAAACACAATTTCTAGTTGTAAATTTCTTCATAATAGACTAATACTATTAGCATGACAACATGCCTAAATATAAGGGAAAGTATAAACAATGCAGTTTAGCAAGATTTAATATTAGAGGGTAGTCAGAAGGAAAAAATATATACGACAAAGTAGAGTGTGACTAATTAGAAATTGGAAAGAAAGATCAAATAGTTCAACCATTAATTACGTAGCCCAGGACTAGCAGGAATGGGCAGCAGTATCGTCTTCTGAGGCAGGACTAGCAGGAATGGGCAGCAGTATTGTCTTCTGAGTCAGGGCTAGCAGGAATGGCCAGCAGAATCGTCTTCTGAGGTAGGACTAGCAGGAATGGGCAGCAGTATCGTCTTCTGAGGTAGGACTAGCAGGAATGGGCAGCAGCATCTTCTTCTGAGGTAGGACTAGCAGCAATGGGCAGCAGCATCTTCTTCTGAGGCAGGACTAGCAGCAATGGGCAGCAGCATCTTCTTCTGACGTAGGACTAGCAGCAATGGGCAGCAGCATCTTCTTCTGAGGTAGGACTAGCAGGAATGGGCAGCAGCATCTTCTTCTGAGGCAGGACTAGCAGCAATGGGCAGCAGCATCTTCTTCTGAGGCAGGACTAGCAGCAATGGGCAGCAGTATTGTCTTCTGAGGTCAGCCGCAGCAGCAAGCCTGCGAGGACTGCCCACCAGCTGCCATCTTCACCAGGTGTCCTTCTCCTCTGCTGACCAGCATTCGGGCTGCCAAGGTTAGAACGCGGGGAAGAGCTCTGCCTCACAGTCTCACAAGGTACCTTTTCTCTTGAGTCCTAACCATCATGGTATAATTAAAAAGTGCTGAACTCGAGCCTAGAAAGCCCAGCTCTGCTTTTAACAAGGAGACGGCAGCCTAGCCACAAAATTCTCTAAAATGCAGTTTTCTCACCTATGACACAAATAATCAAGGCCTTTCATGCTGAGGAAATGCAAAGTGACAGACAAATCTTAATTTCTGGGAGGAATCATAGTGTGTGGGGAACCGTATGGGTGCAAAACGGTGCCTGAGATTAGAATCCCTGCTCTCCACGTGCTCGTGGCCTTTTCCAGTTACTTGGTTCCCCTGGACTTCAGTTCCTCATCGATAAAAGAGGATCGTCATATTTATTTTAGAGGTTTGTGTGAGAATTAAAAAGTCACTATTTGTACCATGCCTGGAGCAGTATTGACACTACTCCCTCTTAAGATTGTTCATGCTTTGAAATAGTTATTGGAGAGAGGAGAGAATGGAGAGATCCTTGTCTGCTTTTTACATAAACCACAAAGACTTACTGAGATCCTACTGAGTCTATTCACATTTCTGGCCTGAAATTAATACCCCACAATATGAGGCTCGGCGCTGTAACTCTAGACAGAGCCTACAATTACAATATGACCTGGAGCTTTGTAAAGTGATGGGATTTGGATCCAGAGCTGACCGTGCGTGTGTAGGAAGGGAGGAGGGCAGTGCTAGAGAAGCGAAATAAAGGTAATATCTAGTTTTAGAGTAAATAGAAAGCATTCAAATGGGGCTAGGGGCAACAGGCCACTGTCAAGTTCACCAGAACTACCAACCCTTCGTGGAGGCCTTGAAGGGTCATAAGCCAGCTTTCTAGGAGTTGGGGTAGGGGACATTTGTACCTCTTTCAAAACTTTATACTTTCACTGAGGTCTATCTAGTAATCAGCTGTTTTTCCTAAGACTGATATGACCCTGATTCTTGTTCCCAAGAATTCTGATCGAGTGAATAATAAGTTAGGCCTGCGGAGGAGAAAAGGAGGCATGACAATGATGGGGAGAGGAGGGGAGGGAAGGGGAGGGGAGGGGAGGGGACGAAAGAGAAGAGCACAGGCTGCTGGGATGCCTTGGCACTGGAATATTGCCATGGAGATACAGGAGAGGAGCTCTGTTTTGACATCATTTTTCAAATAACTGCAGAATTCAATACAATAAAATTGGCAGGATATCAAAATACGTAAGGTAGAGTGAGCAATTTGTGTTCTGAATGATATAAAGTTTTGCAAATGGTACAATGAGGTTGGGAAAGCAGAAGACCTTGCAGGTAAAGACAGTAAGATTGGGATGTTGTAAGGTTCATTTTTGCAAAGATTTCTTAGTTTTTCTTTTTTTTAATCTTGATGAAAGTTTCGTTCCATTTACATTATGAAGGAATATGCGACTTATGCTTTATAATATATAATTGATGTTTTCTCTCATATTTTAGATAGTGACACATTTTCCTTTCTGGGTAATATTTTGGAAGAGGGAGAGAATGTGCAAACTGGAACCTCTCTCCCCCCACTTCCATCTGCGTGAAATGAGGCTTTTTCCATTTGAGAAAGCTTTTGTCCATGGGGGAATTGAAGGGGTACCAATTGCTTCTGGAGTTAAGATTCCCTTCTATTCCTGGGTAATGAAAAGAAAAAAAATATGACCAATACTATGTTTAAGAAAAACACTCTATTGAAATTTAGATTTTTGCTAAATATATAAATAAGAGACTCTCTTCCTGCATACGTGCTTTATACTGGATTGTCCTACTCTACAGCTGAAGCTTTCTGCCATCGTGGCCCATTCTTCCTACATATGAGAGGTCAAATTATTAAAAGGAAGACAACTGACAAGGCAAAATCCTGCTATATGGATTTATTCCTCGTGTGGCAAGAAGTAACAGGAAAATGATTGGACATTATGAAAAAGGCATAAGGTCAACCTTTGGGTCTCAGAATTTCTTCTTAGTTTGGCCCAGTTTGGCAATGTATCATGGGAAAATATTGGCAAGCAAGGATGAGGAAATGTTAAATAAAGTTACAAAGTCCACTACAGTCTTATAAACCATGGTGGAGATGTCCAGTGCTAACCCACATTGGATTTTCCTCTCTTCTTTTCACTCCGTGCATTTCCCTTTTCCCTTCCAGTTAGGTCAGGCCATAATTCTAGCCAATGAAGTGTGAGGGGAAGTGACATATATTATTTCCATATGAAAAGGCAGAAAGCCTGTGTATGACCCTCCAGCATTCTCCTCTTCCATAATCGTCCCTGGAGAGCCACTCAACACAAATTGAAATTAAAAGCATAACTTAAATGTCAATTGTGGTAGGCTACTAAGATTATGGGGTTTATTTGTTACTGAAGCATAGCCTATCCTGACTACTGCAACGGGGGCTTGTTGTTGTAATTCCTGACCATTTGGTGGGCTGTCAAAGGTATCACTCCTTGTAGTTCTATTGGTAGTTGATTTTCCTAAGCATTCCAGATGGGATCAGACTTACATGTCTTAATTGTGCATAGTCTGGGAGAATAGCCCCTATTATACCAGATTACATTCATTTTTGTCAGCATGCATTCCACAATCAGTATAACAGCATTCACCTTTATTTTTATCTCCTTCAATCTTTTTCCTCTCAAAGAATCCAACTGTAAATATTAGTGTGAATCATATAAAATTCCCAACATTTGACCATTTATGATCAACAATTTCATAAGGTGCCATATAATATTTTCTTTGCTCTAAAAAATAAAGCATTTTACTTTATAAAATCTGATTCAATTCTTTCTTAACAATCATAAACATTCTTTCTGCTAAAGGGAGAATTGAAAAGCTTCAGCTCAGGGTCAGACAGTCAAATTATAGTATTGTGTTTAGGGGCCTCTTTCTTTTTCCATCAAGAGAAAATTACATTGGAACATTTATATGCGTAAATACCTTCAAAGTATCTTAGGAGCAGAAATCAATCTATAATATCCAACAATAAAAAGTGTATGGAAATTACATCTGAAATTACTGAGGCTGCGTTTTCATTTTTCGCTAAAAAAAATCTTATGGATTAGTTCTAGGTGAATGCTATTCTAAACCACTTGATTTATAAACGTGCTACCTAATAAAATTCTAATTTATATGCAGAAATTTGTTTATTTCCTGGGAAATAAATATTAGTGTGATTCAGGATACTGAAATTAGTTCATTAATTGGAAGTGTTCAGTAAATTCTTTCTAAGTGAATGACCAACAACCACAGAGGCAATTTTCTGTAAATAAGTTTGACCCTCAGGATCTTCAAAAATATTTGTGAAACAATGAAATCTTGAGGACTGATTAAACAACAATTTCCAGCAGAAAACGTTAATTAAACAACGACCAGTTTGATTATACCATCAACTCTTAGGACTTCCTAGAATAGAAAATTGGAGGGTTTCTCCATTAAGAGTCAGTTGATAAACAATTATTAAATACCTACTATGTACCAGGCACCATGTGAGATTTTAAGGGAAATATGGATGAAAAAAAAACTTATCTGAGTTCAAGTCTAGATAGCTAGTTATATACATAAGTACATGATTATACTATGCAGTTGTAAACACTATAATAGAGATATGTTCAAGGATGGGAATGTGAGGGAGTAAATAATTATGCCTGGAGAAAGATACAGGCAACAAGTTTATTTTAACTGCATCCTAAAGAATGTGTAGGAGTCAATAAGTGTAAGGGGGTGGAAGATCAGAGAGGAGCCCCTGGGCAGTGAAGCAAGGAGAAGGCTACGCATGGCGCATGGCGAGTTCAAGGATCTAGATGCTGTTGGGTGTGTCTGAAATTTGAGGTGTGGGATAGAAGAGGAGGAGCTGAAGATTACTTTAGGACAGTGGGCTGTGCTGGGCCCTGCAGAGTCTAGAATGGCTGGAGAAATAACCTGAAGTTTAGTTACAGGTCCTTGGGACTCCTTGAAAGATTCTGAGGAGGAGAATAAACCGATTGGATTTGGGAAAGCAGCAGGGTCTGCTCTATGGGAGGAAAAGAGGGTTAGGGGCTTGGAGACCTGCTCCTTAGACTCACTTCCATTTCAGATACCTATCTTATTTTCGCCATGAAATGGCTCTCAACCCACTGGTGCTCCCCCTCTAACCCACTCACATCCACATACACCAACACCCAACCCTATTCTACTTTCTAATCTTGGCTCTCAACCCAACCTTGCCTGCAGCACCCATCTTCTGCCTGCCAAACCAAGACCTTCCTTGAGGATTTAGCCCAATTTCCACCTCTGACACTAAAACCATAATCACAGGAATCAGAATCCTTTGGAAAAAAACCCAGAATATTATGCCTAATTTAAATGTGATCATCTTGAAGCATAAAGAAAAGCCAAATCCATTGCCAAAACAACTTGATCTATTCATGAAGGTTGAAGAAATAAAGGCGGCATGCAGAATAATTATAAGTAGGGTTATAGCAGCGGGGAAATGTTAATTGGGCATCTAGGAGTAGCCATGTGAACTTCTTGTCTTTTAGAGAAAATTGTAAAAGCTGATAGTCAAAATAAATCACTAATATGGGAACTTGCTTAAATACTTATAAAAAGTAAATATGTAAATGAATATTCAAACCAGCTGGTAAAAATTTGTATACCAAATACTGTCAAGATTTAGGAAATTTTCTTCTCTTTGTAGTATTGCTTGTCTTTACCTTTTAGAATTTTTTTCAAATACTATCTCCTTTCAAATCAAAATGAAATAAAATATACTCTGACTTTCAAAAAAAAATAAAAAGTCTGCCTGCTGTGTGAAAGCATGGAGCTTGGTAAGACTTGAGGTGAACCAGGGAAAAGTACATTTTGAAACCCTTATGCCTGCAAAGACCATTAAAAAGAAAGTTCTAAGATAAACCCAAAGGTGTTAATGAGGGCGAAGCGTCTCAACTGGCCTAAGATGACTGCTGAAGAGGGGCAATGGCTTATATATTGAGATTGGACGCTTGTCAGCAGGTATGTTAAATTGATTCTACCTGTTTTTCCTATTTGAAGCTCCCATCTGAAATTTGCTCAAATAAGCAAGAACCAAGCATTTGTTTCTCTGGAAAATCCAAGAACACACATTACTCACTGACATTTACATCTCCTGGCCAGGTTCACTTATTGTTTGCATCAGGGCCAAAACATTTACTTCTTTTCATAGATTCAGGGCATACATCTATTGATCAGATGTCAGTGATTTTGCCAAGTCAGGTGGAAAGGGCATCTTATTGTGAGGAAAATCAACAAAAAGAATATATATCAAAATAACGAGATATATATCAAAATAAGGATTCAACCACAAGCACTCTGACTTGGGGCTTAGTGCACTGAGTAAATATATGCATTCCTACCATAACTACTATGCATAATAATAGCTAATATCTTTAGAAACTTCTCATGAGCTCAGGCTAGATGCTTTGTGTTTACATCCTCTATTATTTGACTTTCACATGGCCCTATGTGGTAGATATAACCGTTAACCCACATTACATGGAGTTGGAGATGATAGTGCCTGTCTCAAAGATTGTTATGAAGGTGTGGCAGGTTGAATTACATGCCTCAATTTAGACTTGTAATTCATCCACATTCCTGTGAGTGTGAACCCAGTGTAAACAGGGCCTCAGGAAGGTGTTATTTTTAGTTAATGAGGATGGTGTTCATCCAGATTCTTGGGGGTCTTATAAAAACCAGAAGCTCTCAGTCTGCGGACTCAGAAGAGCAGAAACAAGTGAGGAGAGGACATCCCCATGTGATGGAAGGCAGAGGAAAGCCAATGAACCCCAAAGATGACTGGCAATCAGCAGTAGAATGCTACAGTCTTTGGGGAAAAAGTAAGCCTTTCTAATGTCTGGATTTTGGACTTCTAGCCTCTGAAATGATGAGCCAATAAATGCTTGTTGTTTAAGCCAAACCATCATGTGATCTTTTTCATAGCAGCCCAGCAAATTTCAGCAGAAGGTTAGATGAAGTGTAAATCAGATAGCACCATGTTAGTTTAGAAATATGAGTTATTGCTGTTATGATCATTTCTACTTTCCAGACATTTTTGGAAATGAACCTGTCTTCAGGACTCACAGTTTAGAAGTGACCACACATACATGCCCAGGCACATCGTGCATATACACTTGAATGTGATACAAATACATTTACTATACATTAGCATGACAAAAGAACACTGCTCAGCCTATAGTGAAGTAAAGTAGGATATTTGTCAAATGCTTTGAACAGTACCTACTAGATAGTAATCACACCATAAATACGAGCTAAGGCTGTATGAATGGTATGAGAGGGGAGAGAATCAAGGATGGTTTCATGGAAAATTGCTTGAGCAGATCTCTAGTCAAAAGTGACTAACTAATGAGAAGGGGAAGGTCAATGAGCAGAAGAAACTACAGATGCATGGTCCATTTGAAAGTAGCAAGACTCTCAGTTGTGTCGGACTGAAATACAAGGTTGGATTGTGGAGGGTCCAGTATGACATGAAAAGGAGACAGACTTCAAATGTAGGACATGGGTAAAGGGTCATCAAAGATTTTTTAAGCAAGATAAGTTACATATAACTATTTTTGATATGGAGGAGGCACTACACCGGGGTGGGATTGTCCAAAGTTAGGAGATAGAGAGCCTGAACTGTATGGGAATGGAGACTAGCCAATGAGGCCAGTCCATTGATTCGATGGTCTCTTCCCTTGTCCCCTTTGGCATCTTCTATACCATAAGTTCCCAAAGTCCTGTTCAGACCTCCAGACAAAGAGTACCTACTTTCTTTTTATTAAACAGGGCTGAGTCTGAACTCGAGAAAATGACAAGGCCATTTTCTTTAAATAATTTGTTTCATTTTTTTCTTACTGCAGCACATTTTCCATATCTATAATTTATTCATCCAAGGGTGCATTTGCATAGTGCATCTGCTTCATCATTATTTTATTATTTCTTCTTCCTTTAAAATTGAATTAACCACTGAACAGCTGTGATGATGAATAGAGGGAACTGTGGAATCAGTCCCTCCATTGGAAAAACTATTAAGTAGGCAGGAACTATCTGAATCAACTATTTAAAAACTCTGGAGTCCAGTAGAATATTGTATAGCATCCAGGGAAGAGTGAGAGGAAGAGGCTGGTAAATTATGGTAAATACAAGTAAATCGCTTTCTCAGTGCAGAGGTAAACATCTCTATAACAGACTTTCATGGCAGGCAGCAGTGGGGCCTAGCCCCTGGCATAACTTGCTGGTGCCAGAAAGGGACATAAAAATCTACTTTGCCAAGATCCAACAGAGGTGGTCGCTGTGGGAAGACCACTGATCACTGCTCTTGATGAACTATTGCAGATCACTGCAGGCATGGCTTGAGGGCAGCCATTGTTCCAATGCACCCCAAGTCTTAAAGACAGGTGCGTCCTCATAGCTATGGAGGACAGATGAAGGCCTGCATTGGATGGGCAGGTACTGAGTCAAGAAAGTGCAGCTTTGGGGAACTGTGCAAGAAGCTTCTGGCACCCTTCCTGCCCCCTCACTTATTCCTTCCCCAGGGCAGTTTGGAGACTGCCAGTACTCTTTTTGTGGGTTGTTGGCCTTTTTTTAGCTGGGAAAGACTGATTTGGGAAACTCCTCTCCTGTGTGATCCCTCCACTCCAAATTTTCCCTCCAGGCAAAAGCAGCTCAAGGCAAGGAAGGCAGCATAAGAAACAATTGAGGCATAGGGCTTGGGGCAAAGTTTATCTGCTTTAAGCCCTGCAGTGGAACACCCAGGAGAGAGAGAGGTCTGTTTCCTGGGAAGTAGAAGGAGCATTCAAACTCTTGTAGACAAAGGAACTCCTAAGGCCACTAGCAAGGACTGGCCAGGAGAAGACACAGGCCCAGAAAAGGCAGAGATCCCTGCACTTTGCATTCACATTGGGCTGACCTTCCTAATAGGAGAGCTTTACTTTAATGGAGAGCACCAGCCAACACAAAGTTGAATTGGGAAGACTGTGAAAGGTGTATTTTTCTTAGATTTTCTTGGTCTTGTTAGCTCCTGATACTCAAGAATATCTCTGTCATTTCAGCAGCTGGTTACAAACTCAACAAACAGACATTTCAGGGAATAAAGTCCAGAATTAACATCTTAAAATAAAATGTTCAGTTTTCAACAAAAGATTACAAGACAAACAAAAAGACAGGAAATGATGGTCCATTTAAAGGTAGAGGATAAATTTCCAGAAAATATCAAGGAAGAAGACCAGGCTATGGACATACTGGCCAAAGAATTTGAAAAAGTGATCTTCAATATGCTCAAGAAGACGAAGGGAAATACATAGAAAGAACTAATGGATATCAGGAAAACAATGCATGGATAGTTTGAGAATCTCAGTAAAGAGAAAGAAATGTTAAAAAGAAACCAAACAGAACTGCTAGAATTGAAGACCACGATAACTGAAATGAAAAAATTCCCAGGAGACTTTCAACAGAAGATTGGAGCTGGCAGAAGAAATAATAAGCAAACTCTAAGGCAAGACAATGGAAATGTATCAGGCTGGGGGACAGAAAGAAAAAAGATTTATAAAAAGGAAAACTAGCCTAAAAGAATTCTGGGAAACCATCAGGCATACCAATATACACATTATGGGAGTCCAAGAAGGAGAAGAAAGAGAGAAAGGGGCAGAGGGAATATTCAAAGAACTGATGAAAACTTCCCAAATTTACCCAAAGATGTGAATATGCACATCCAAGAAGTCCAGAGAATACCAAACAGGATAAACCTGAAGAAAAGTATGCCCCATTACAAACTGATTAAACTTTTGAATGCAAAATACAAGAGAAAAGCAATGTGCTATGTATAAGGGAGTCGATAAAGTGCCGGTTTCTCATTGGAAACCATGGAGGTGAGAAGGCAGTGGGTTGAAATAGTTAAAGTGCTGACAGGAAATAATTGCTCAAGAATTTTATATCCGATGAAGAGTTTCTTTCAAAAATGAGGGAGAGATTAAGACATCTCCAGATAAACAAAACCTGAGGGCATTCATCACTAGACCTGCCCTACAAGCAAAGCTAAGGGTAGTTCTTCAGAATGAAAGGAGAGGACAGTAGACAGTGGCTGAAAATGGCATAAAGAAATAAAGACCTCTGGAAAGTTAAACATTTGGGTAATTATAAATGCCAGGGTCACTGTATCATATTTCTTCGTATGTAGTTCCATTTCTTATATCTTACAGGTGTTAAAATGCATATGAATAAAAAGTAATGGCAAATCTTTGGTTTTGGACACACACTGTACCAAGATATAATTAGTGACAAGTACAAAAACGGTGGGGGTATGGAGGGATATAAGAACAGTGTATGTGTGTGTTATTGAAGTCAAGTTGGTATCAAACCAGATACGATCGTTGTATATCAAGATATTAAATTTTAAGCCCATGCTAACCACCAGGAAAATAGATGAAAAATAAATCAGAACAGAAATCAGGAGGGACTAATTATGGTGCAATACAAAAAGTCAAATAAATATGAAAGTATTCATTAATGGGAAAATTGAGGGACAAAATAAGGTATAAGACTTAGAAAGACTAAGTAGCAAAATGTTAGAAGAAAGTCCTGTATTTATGAGTATGGACTTTAAAGGGAAATGGATTAAACTCTCCAGTCAAAGGCAGAGGTTGGCAGAACGGATTAAAAAAAAAAAGCGTGACCCAACTATACGCGGTTTACAAGAGAATCACCTTAAGTTAAAATCATAAGTAGGTTGAAAGTGAAAGAATGGAAAAAGTACCATGCAAGCAGTAAAAGAAAGAGAGGTGGGGTAACTATACTAATATCAGACAAAATAGACTTTAAGTCAAAAACTAGTATGAGGGACAAAGACGGTCATTATATACTCATAAAAGGGTCAATTCAACAAGACAATGTAGCAATTATAAATATATATGCACTTAACAGCAGAGATCCAAGATATACAAAGCAAATGCTGGCAGATTTGATTTGAGAACTAGACGATCCTACATCAATAGGAGACTTTTATACACCACTTTCAATAATTGATAGAACATCTAGACAGAAGATCAATAGAGACATACAAGACTTGAACGATACTCTAAAATAACTAGACCTAACAAACATATATAAAACATTTCACTGAAAAGCAACAGAATGCACATTCTTCTCAAGTGAACATGGGTCATTCTCCAGGATAGACTATATCTTAGGTACAAAACAAGTCTCAATAAATTAAAAAATACTGAAGTCATACATTGTATCTTCTCTGATCATGATGGAATGAAACGAGAAATCAATCACAGAGAAAAAATAGAAAATTCACAAATATGTGGGAAGGAAACAACATACTCTTAAACAACCATTGGTGAGAGAGGAAATCAAAAGAGAAATTAGGAAGTACTTGATACAAATTAAAATGAAAACAACATGCCAAAACTATGGAATGCAGCAAAGGCAGTGCTGGCAGTGAAATTTATAGGTCTAAATGCTTTCCTTAAAAAAAGAAGAAAGATTTCAAATCAGAGACCTAACCTCAAAACTGGAAGAACTAGAAAAAAGAAGAGCAAACTAAACCCAAAATGAGTAGAAAGAAGGAAATAACAAAGATTAGAGCAGAGATAAATGAAATAGAGAATAAAAACTAGAAAGAATCAACAAAACCTAAAGTTGATTCTTTGAAAAGATCAATAAAATTTTAAAAAAGTAAATAAATAACTTTAGCTATATTGACAAAGGAAAAAAAAGAGAGAGGTCAAAAATAGCTAAAATCAGAAATGAAAAACTGGGGACATTACTACTGATCCCAACGAAGTTAAAAGAACTATAAGAAGATACTAGGATTAATTGTATGCCAGTAAATTAGATAACAGGTGAAATGGACAAATTCCTAGAAACACACAAACCACCTACATTGACTCAACAAATCATTAGTACAGAGATTGAATCAGTAATCAAAAACACTCCAACAATGAAAAGCCCATGACAAGATGGCTTCACAGTAGAATTTTACTAAACATTCCTGGGGAATTAACACCAATCTTGCTCAAACTCTTCTAGAAAATTTAAGAACAGGGAAAACTCCCTAACTCATTCTATGAAACCAACATCACCCTCATACCAAAGCCAGATAAAGATATCACAAGAAAAGAAAATTACAGACCAATATCTCTTATGAGTACAGATGCAAAAATCCTCAGCAAAGTACTAGCAAAATGAATCCAGAGCACATTAAAAGCATTATGCTCCATGGTCAAGTGGGATTTATCCCAGGTATGCAAAGGTGGTTCAATATAAGAAAATCAATTAATGTAGCACACCACATTAACAGAATGAAGGGGAAAGCCACACGATAATCTCTATTGACAAAGAAAAGGTATTTAACAAAATCCACAGTCCTTCCTGATAAAAACACTTAGAAAACTAGGAAAAGAAGGAATCTTCCTCAACATGAAAAGGGCATATATGAAAAACACACACTGAAGATCCTACTTAATGGTGAAAGACTGAAAGCTTTCCCTCCATGATCAGGAACAGGACAAAGATGTCCACTGCCATCATGGCTATTCAACACTACTGGCAGCTCTAGACAGAGAAATTAGGAGAGAAAAATAAATAAAAGGCATCCAAATTGGAAAGGAAGAAGTACGAGTTCCCCTATTTACAGATGACATGTTCCTATATACAGAAAATCCTGAAAAATCCACAACAAAGCTTCTAATGCTAATAAATGAATTCAGCAAAGTGGCAGGACATAAGATCAACACCCCCAAATCAGTAGTGTTTCCATACACTAGTAATGGACAATTGGCAAAAGAAATCAAGAGAAAATTCCATTTACAATAGCAACTAAAGGAATCAAATATCTATGAATAAATTTAATCAAGGACGTAAAGGACTTGCATAAAGAAAACTACAAAACAATGTTGAAAGAAATTAAAGAAGGCATAAATAAATGGAAGTACATTGCATGTTCATGGATTGGATGACCGAAAATTGCCAAGATGTTAATTCTATGTAAAATGATTTACAGAGTCAATACCATCCCACTCAAAATTCCAACAACCTTCATCACAGAAATGGAAAAGCCAATTGTCAAATTAATATGAATGGGCAAGGGACCCCAAGTAGACAAAGCCATCTTTAAAGAGAAGAACAAAGTTGGAGGACTCACCCTTCCCAGTCTTAAAACTTATTACAAAGCCACAGTAATCAAAACATCATGCTACTGGCATAAGACAGACATATTGGCCAATGGAATCAAATTGAGAGTTCAGAAATCAACTCTCATATTTATGGCCAACTGATTTTAGACAAGAGCACAAAGACCACTCAATTGGGAAGAATAATCTCTTCAACAAATGAAAACTAGATCACCATTTGCAAGACAATAAAGGTGGACACTGACCCTCAAACCATATACAGAAATCAACTCAAAATGGATCAAAGACCAAAATATAAGAGCAAGAACTATAAAATTCATAGAAGAAAACATAGTGAAGCATTTTCAGGACCCTGTGTTAGGCAATGGTTTCTTAGACTTTACAGCCAAACCGCAAGCAGCAAAAGAAAAAAAAAAAAATAGGTAAGTGAGACATGATCAAAATAAAAAACTTTTTGCCTCAAAGGACTTTATTCAAGAAAGTAAAATGACAAAATACTCAATGGAAGAAAATATTTGGAAACCACATATCTTATAAGGGTTTAATATCCAAAACATATAAAGAAATCCTTCAACTTAACAATGAAAAGACAAAAAGTCCAATTAAAAATGGACAGAAGAAGGGAAGCAGCTGTGGCTCAAGCAATTGAGCTCCTGCTTACTACATGGAGGACCCGGGTACAATCCCTGGGACCCCCTGGTAAAAAAAAAAAAAAAGAAAAGAAAAAAGGCGTCCCAGACCTGCATGGCGAGGCACAGGCCCCCGAGAGGCAAAGTGATACATCAAAAAGACGATGACACAACCAGATAGAAAAAAAAAAATGGGCAGAAGACTTTAAAAGACATTTCACCAAAGCAGGTATTAAATGGCCAAAAAACACATGAAAGGATACTCAGCATCTTTAGGCACTAGAGAGATGCATATCAAAACTACAATTGAGATACCATTTCATATTAACTAGAATGGCTACCGTTAAAAATAACACAGAAAATTACAAGCATTGGAGAGGATGTGGAGAAATAGGAACACTCATTCGTTGCTGGTGGGAATGTCAAATGTTGCAGCTGCTGTGGAAGACAGTACAGCAATTCCTGAGAAAGTTTTGTATGGAGTTACCATATGACCTGGCAATGATACTTCTTACATATATACCCAAAACAGTTGACAGCAGGGACTCACAGATATGTGCCCACTGGTGTTCATTATTCAAAATTGCCAAAAGATGTAAGCAACCCAAGTGTCCATTGGACGATGAATTCATAATTAAAATGCAGTATATACACACAACAGAATATTATTCTGCCATAAAAATGAATAATGTTCTGAAAAAATGCAACAACATGGATGAACCTTGAAGACATCATGTTGAGTTAAATAAACCAGACACAAAAGGACAAATATTGTATGATGCCACTGATATTAAATAATTAGAATAAGCAAACTCATGGAGTCATAACTAGAATACAGGTTACCAGAGGATGGGGTAGGTTTAAGCAATAGGGAGTTAAGTCTTAAAGTGTACAAAGTTTCAATTTGGGATGATGGAAAAGTTTTGGAAATGGATGGTAGTGACGGTAGCATAATTCACAGCACTGAATTACATATTTTAATATGGTTAAAAGGGGGGATTTTAGGTTATATATATGTTAGTAGCATAAAAATTAAAATAAAAATCCATAGAACTGTAAAACATAAACTGAACGCTATGTTAAAGCATGAAATATAAGTTGTTAGAATTACAAAAATGTGCTCTCATCAATCGCAATAAATAAACTATACCTATGCAATGTGTTAATAATAAAGTAGCGCATGGGAACTTTGTAATAATGCATGATTTTTTCTGTAAACCTACAAATTTATAATTTAAAAAAATGCATGAGCAGATGAGGTGATGAATAGGGGAAAAATCTTGGGCTCTTGCTTAAGTTTTTGTGGGGGAGGGACTCTCTCTATTTAGACATCTATATAGTCTTGCCCATTTGCCTTTCATAGTTTTTCTCTCATATTTCTTTCAATATTCAAAATAAAGGTTTTCTAATTTTTTAGATGAATTGTTTTATCCTCACCATATGCATTTTCCCAAACTCACTACTGGACATCTTCCAAATGTTCTAAGTCCAATTCATTATCCCAAATTCCATTTCCTTGATACTTTCTTACAAATTCCAATTTAGTCAAATTGTTTCTGGAACAACTTGTGCTTTGCCATGCACTTTTCCTCTCTCGCAGGCATGAACCAACTTGACCCCACCTTCTCTGTGGGGCATACGCCACCCTCACAAGTTCTTTTTGAACTATTATCAAAGCTGCAGTATTTTCCTCCATTATCTAATTTGGGGATATGCTTGGAAAATATTTGAGACTTTTCCTAATTTTCTCTTTGGCTTAGAGAATGTGATACATTTGGGGGATTAATTCTTACATATAGGGGAAGAAAGGAAAAAAAAACAACAACAGTAATTTGACCAAAATTTATTGTTTTCTCTGCTCCATCAGTGGGTTTACTTATTGGCTTGATTCTAGAGCTTAATTTTAAAATTTGGTTTTCAACAGCAATGGAAGAGGTTTCTATTTTAAGAAATATCTCCCTACAGCATCAACTAGCACTGTATATACTTTCTTCTTGGTTTAAGTTATTTTTCAAAAACGATGAGGCAATATAAAAAGGCATGTTAAATTAACTTAGCTTGGAGTCATCCTGTCATCACTTCTGCGAGAAAAGAAAATGGGAATCTCATACATTAAGGTGCAGTGAAGACTTCTAATTTATTCGCATGGTGTGAGGGAATGATTACGTTACCCGGGGTCCCTGAGGGAGCAGGCTGCTTCCTCAGTCCTCCTGCTTTAATCTCCATATCTGGACTTATTAAAGTGTATCCCTGTGTCTAAATATAATAGGATTACCCGTCTGTGACTACTAATGGTACTTCATTGCTAGATGACATCTCTAACCCAATATTTAAAACCAGGAACACCGGGAAACTCTGAAAATACAAGCACATGTGCCGGAAGCGTCCGGTTTGCAAAGCTGAGAACTCGGTGCAATAGCATGCAGACAAGTTGTACCTCAGAGCTCTTGCCCACAACTAGACATTTTCCACAGTATCTGTTTGGCTTTGCAAGGTTAAGAAAAACTAAAGAAAAATAAATCAAGTATGAAAGTTGGTTTTCTAGCTCCAGCCCTTAATAGTTTTGTACGAAAATCATTGGACCTCATTTTTGAGAGCATAACAATTTCACCACAAAAATATAACTATTACTTACACAAACTACATATGAGAACACATATTTCCATGGAATGGTCCAGAATACTTAAACCAATTTACAGTGTCTTTCATCTCAGAAAGCGTAGGTAGAATTCTAGATTGTGTCAGCAAGTTAGAGTTCTTCAATTCATGGAAATTTGACAAAAATCTCTTTACTTAAGCCTCCTTGGTCATTTCTTTAATATTAGCCCAAAGACATCAATTTACTTTGCATCTATAGAAACATATTAATAAAATAATAAATGCAATGTTAGCAATAATGGTAATGACAATTTTAATGACTGCTGCCTACCTATGAGGTGTTTACAGTAGGCAATTTTCATCCATTATTCATCTAATTCCTGTACTTCATGAACCTATCATATACAAGGTCTATAGTTGACACAGTGCTCAAAGAGAGAGAGGGAAAGGGTGAGGGAGAGGAGGAGAGAAGGAAGGAAGGGAGGGAGGGATGGAGGGAGAAAGGAAAGAAAAGAAGGAGAGAGAGGAGAAGAAAGTAAGGGAGAGAGGGAGGGAGAGAGAGAAGGCAGGAAGGAG
>JAQZBX010006374.1:0-53407 GCA_029593785.1 Cabassous unicinctus | reverse complement strand
TTTGATAGGATTAAATTCAGTTGGAGGCCTTCTATTGGAGTACTTCAGTGAGGAATGACCCAGGGTGGGTTGGCCCTCTTGCAAGTGTCCTTTATAAACGGGAGAAACATGAAGAGACACACAGAGAAAGAGAGCTGCTATCTTTACCCTGCCATGTGAGAGAGGACTCCAGGATCGCTTACAGCCACAGAAAGAGAGAGAAACTCCAAAAGGCTGAGAGAAAGGCCAGAGGATGGAATCAGCAGAGCAGCCCAAATCTGAAGAGACATATCCCAGAGAGAGATGAACCATGTACCTGATTGCTCACAGCTGCAACTTGGAGAGACAGCATCTCTTGATAATGCCTTGATTTGGACATTTTCACAACCCTGGAACTATAAGCTTCTACCCTAATAAATCCCTATTGTAAATGCCAAACCATTTCTGGTATTTTTGCATTGGCAGCCTGTGGCAAACTAAAACAATGGAGATCTAGTTTTTCCAGCTCCAACTGTTAAAGAGACTATTCTTTCCCAGTTGAGTGGTCTTTACCCCTTTGTCAAAAATGAGTTGGCCATGAATGTGAGGGTTGATTTCTGAGCTCTCAATTTGATTCCATTGGTCTATGTGTCTCTCCTTGTGCCAGTACCATGCTGTTTCGAATACTGTGGATTCATAATGAGTTTTTAAGATCAGGGAGTGTGAGTCCTCTGAATTCATTCTTCTCTTTCAAGGTGGTTTTGGCTATTTGAGGCCCCTTACTCTTCCATATAAATTTGATGATTGGCTTTCCCATTCCTGTAAAGAAGGTTGTTGGAAATTTGATTGCGATTGCATTGAATCTATAAATTGCTTTGAGTGATATTAACATCTTAATGGTATTTAGTCTTCCAATCCATGAACACAGAATGTCCTTCCATTTATTTAGGTCTTCTTTGATTTCTTTTAGGACTGTTTTGTAGTTTTCTGTGTACAAGTCCTTTACATCCTTGGTTAGATTTATTCATAGATATATGATCCTTTTAGTTGCTATTGTAAATGGAATTTTTTCTACTGTGCACATTTTCAGAGCAAGGCCTCCCTCCGTTCTCAGTCCTTTGCTTTTGCCCAGAACACAGGCTGTAACACCTGAGGACTGTGTAGACTCAGTTGGCTCAGAATCCAGAAATAGCAAGAAGCTACTGGTCTTGGCCTTTGGCTCTGAAGATCACTCAGTAAAATCAGGAACCAGCGGTCCAGAATCCCCACATTGAACCGCAGACAGGAGCTGGCCCAGCTCAGGATAGCAGATGCCAGCAGCCCCCTCTGCTCCTGCTTTCCCTGGGAGGAAAGCAATTGGTCTGTCTTTTACTTGTTTAATAAAAGAAAACATAATCATGGTTTGACACATTACTTTCGGTGGATGCACAGAAAGAATTCCTATATTAGAAAGAGAGAGAGGAGAAGAAGGGGGGTGGGGGGCGAAAAGAAAACGAATTGGCTGCCTGTACTGGTCCAGTGTCAAACATCAGAGAAATCTTGTTCCTTCAGACACTGTGGGAAAGACCATGGCAACGAGGGGCCCAGAGAGCAAGAGAGACAGATGGGGAGATTTGTAGCCCCTCCCTTGGATTAGAAGACAGAACAGATAGGTGAAGCAATCTGTTTTCCAGAGCCCAGTGGTAATTTCAGAATGTTGTAGACCAGAATATCTGTTTTACCTTGATATTGTCTCAATGAGGGGTAGGAAGACTGAAGAGAGAAGATTTTTCATTTGTTCAGAGAAAACACCCAGTCTCCAAGTTACTTATATAAAGCATGTTTTCACCTGGAACCAGCAATATATTCTTAACTTCAATCATGAATTTTCAGTGGCCTGACAAGTTTTATAATTAAGTATTTTGTGAGAAATTGTTTTTATCATCTCTAGATAGGTTTAAAAGATTTGTTGAATAGATGCAACATTAACTATCTTATAAAAATAATAGCACACCATTTCAGTTGCACACAAGATTTAGCAATAAGACCAAGGGTAATTTTCTGACCTAAAAGATCTACCTAATACAGCGCTTAGTAGACCCCACTAGCTAAGCCAAGGAAATGTTTAGTCATCACATTTGTTATGGAACCTTCTTGTCACTAAAACTGTTTAATTGGGACACCAGATAACTTTCATTATTCCTTGTTAGGTCTTCTTGAAGAAAGTTAAGTGAAACACTTCTAGCAGGAAGTAGAAAGTTGGAGAAGCAAATTAAAGCAGCACAAAAATTAAAAGGTTTCTTCTTCTGCCAGTAGTTTTGGCCATATTTACTGTTATTATTTGGCATCCTCTCTTCACCCCAGTATATATTGTTAGGGCTTTGAAAATATTCAAGGTAGACACCTACTATTCTACTCTTGTTAAAAGCCAGGTGTTGTGTTTAAATACTGTATACTAAATGCGCATTTAAACAAATTCAGTTTTTTTAAAGTAGGGAGAACAAGGAAACCTGGAATTGTTTATGGCCGATTTTTAAGCAGCCATCACTGTCTCTGCCAGACTTGTGGTAGCCAAGGGGACTGAGCAGAGTGAGAGTAACAGAAACCAGGAATGAGACGGAGGAGGTGGGAACCAGAGGACCAGAGACTGAGCCCAGACATTTGCACATGGTCAAGATGGGGCCAGAATTCTTTTCCTTGCCTAACTGTACTTGACAGTTAAATCCAACTGTACCTTTCGGTTCCCACCGTCGGTCACCAAGTCTCCAACAGTTTCCCTTCACCCCTTGCTGGATTCCCACAACAGTTGCCTTCTAACCCTTCCTACCCTCTGATCCTGTCACATTCTAATCTCTGCTGTACCTGACACCAGCTTAATCTTCTTAAAGTAATGCTTTTATCATTTTATTCCCTTTAAGAGCCTACTGTGGCTCCCTGTTGTCTGTTGGTAAGTCGGAAGTTTGCCTGCCTTCAGACCCTCTGTGGTTAGATCATCCTCAGCTTTTGTGCTCCAAACCCCAGAGGACACCTGAGCTTCGTGCTGACCCTCCTTGCAGGTACACCTGCTCCTTTGTCCTCTTTCCATCAACTCAAAATCCATATTTCCATCAAGGATCCCAGTAAAGTTCCATCAACTCAAAATCCATATTTCCATCAAGGATCCCAGTAAAGTTCTCCCTTATCCATGAAGCACTTCCCAAGCTGAACCTGAGAAGTTTAGGGTTGCCCTAAAGATGACCTGGGCCAGCTGCCCTTTTTTTTTTTTTTTTTTTTTTTTGAGGTACTGGGGGCTGGGGACTGAACCCAGGACCTTGTATGTGGGAAGCTGGCACTCAACCACTGACCCACATCAGCTCCTCTGAGTTGGTTTTTTCATTTGTTTTGTTTTTTGCTTGTTTTTTTTTTTTTTTAAGGAGGTACCCGGAACCGAACCTGGGACCTCCCAAGCAGGCACTTAACCACTTGAGCCACATCCGCTCCCCTAGCTGCCTTATTTTATAAAGGAGAATCCTGAAGCTCTGAGAAGGTCAGTGACTTGCCCCAGGTCAAGCAATCCCTTAAAATGTGTGCCTCCTGCATCTGTCTGGCCCCCTTTTTATGATGCCATATCACAACTTTGACCATCCCAGGTCTGACCAGGCTGGCTTTATGTAAATCCTAAGGAACCACAGCACATGCCACCGCCTCACAGTCTCAACTTTGACCTGCTGGTGTCATCCTCGAGCTTTCAATAATGGTAAACCTTGTCTCTCCACTTAGATTTTTTTTTTTAATGGAGGCACCGGAGATTGAACCCGGGACCTCGTACATGCGAAGCAGGCACTCAACCACTAAGCTACACCTGCTCCCCAGCCACTTAGATTTTAATATCCCTACAGGAGAGAGACATTGCCTCCACTTCTCTTAGTTTCCCTCCACAACACCTGCCTTTGTGCTGGGCACACTGGACCTGTGATGACTCCCTGAGCATTGAAACTTACTGAAAAGCAGCAGGATGCATATCTGAATGGAAAGAAAACTTTAATGGCAACATATACATTTGCACATGATGTTTAGTGCTCTGAGTCCAGATTGAGGTTTTGCTACGTGTGCTTGTTTTCTGAGTGATATATGCATTTTGGCCATGAAATGACAGTACCTTGCTCCCCAGAAAATTCAAAGCAAAGTTGTAAACACAACCTATACCCTTGGATTTTTTTAATTCCACTAAGCAAGTCCATTGTTTTATTTGCTTGGGGTTTTTTGTTTATTTTATCTGTGGTTGAGCATTCTCTAAAAAAATCAACTCTAAGATCTGGAATCTGAAAGTGAAAATGTGATCAAGGCTGTGCAATACTGTACAGCTTCGAGAGAAGCACAAAGCTCCATGTTCTTGAGCCAGATCCCCGAACTCATATTAGGTTAGCAGCGTTGGCAATTAATCTTACTGATCTAGTCACCCTTCATTTTCTGAGCCCCTTAGCAGAAAGTGAATCACAGTGTCCCAGAACCTCACGAGGTTCCTGCCCAGGGTATGTGTGCATCTGACTGCCGGATATGTTTGGGCTCTGACCCCAAGAAACCTCTGGAAGGTGATGAGAGTGACAGGGAGCCTGCCCCAGTCCCAGGTATGTCCAACATGACAGCGACTGGGCCCCATGGCCCCAGGATGGACCCGTCCACTCTGAGATGCCTCCCAGCTCCTTCTGCAAGGATGCTCGCTCCCTGAAGGCTTACTTTTCCTTACAAATGGGAATTCAGTTGTCGCTTCTTTCCTTGAAATTCTCTGATGACATCAAAAAGGGAAGGAAAGATTTGCCTCTTCAGCCTGTTTTACATGCTTCTAAATATAAATTAAGAGATAGTGTTCACTGGATCTTATCTAGAAGGTAATCTTCAGTAAAAATTAAGCCCTGAGAACCTAAGGTCAACAAAGGCGGGAGCCTCACTCTTGCTGGCTTTCAACTTTAACTTTTAAAGTTCAATTAAAGGTTTGTCAGCCCCCATCCCACCACTCCTCAGAAAGTTACCATCCATTTCTATTTTATCTCAGCTTCCAGCAAAGGTGTGGTTGATTCAGGAAGGATTTAATGATTGCTGATGGAGAAACTATATTCTCAAAATGGGAAAAGAAGGGAAAAAGAAACACAAGGGAGAAAGTAAAGTAATTAATTGGACCAAGGTAAAAGAAGCGAAGTATAGTCTACAGAAACTAATTATGTATATTAGAGAGCTGGGCAGAAGGTAGAAGCGTGAGCCTTGGTTCTAGGGAAAGCTATCTCGGGTTGATAAACCTCTTGAATAGCAGCCTGGATGTCCCTGACGCACCAGCATTAATCTGCCTCCTGTTCTGATTTTAACCTCCCAAGAGCAGTCAGCTTTTAGAGCAGTGGTTTTTAGGTGGGCAAATGAGTATGTGGTAAAGGCTCCTGCCTGAATCTGGGAAGCTTCCTGTAGCTTGTACTAGCTATAAGAAGAATTAGCACAAGCAGCTTTGGGGGAAAGCAAGGAAAAGTGGGCAGGAGGGCAGATTTGAGATGATATTAAAGCAAGGAGGTCAGGCTTGGCTTTAACATCTGATAGAAAAGAATGAGAAACTGGTGATAAAAGCCATTCATTTAAGCAAAAATTTATTTATGTTTCTAGAGGGAATGAGTGGCAAACACAAGTGGATTTTATTCCCCACTAAAATGAAAGTTTTTGCACAAATTTCACCTTGCATTCTAGGGCTAGTTCCATGTAGAGCCGTCAACTTTATTTCTATCCTAAGAAAAAAAGGGTCATTTTTGAATGACAGGGATATTTCCCTTCATACGGCTGAGCAATCAATCTGGCCATTAAGAAAGAATGAAAGACCTGAAAACATAGGCTTCCCTTAAACTTTGTAATTTCCTCATTATTAATAGTGATGATAATAGCAAACATTTATGAGCAAAGCACTGTTGAATGATGCTACCTGAGAGAAGTTCTGATAAAATGAGTGAAAAGTGTAAGATGTGTGGAAAGTATGATTTCTAATTATTTCTGGATTCCCTTATCTAGTTTACTAGGTATGTGTGGTGTGGAGTCAGGATAGGAGTTTACTGCAATGCAGGCAGAATTTAGAGAACTCTCTTTGAGGTCCATATTTCTTCTGAGATTTTTCTACCCCAGTTTTCCCCTAGGTCTTCTCAAGGTTAAGAGACTTCCAATTTTTAGAGTCACCAGGTGTATTTTTAAAATGACGAGATGCCAATAGAGTTAAGAAAAAATAATGTTTTGTTTTTAAAAAAAAAAAATACAGCACACTGTAATTATGTCATGGCCAAGATAAACACAGAACTTATAAAGAATATTAATTCATAATGGACTTAGGCCAGTCTGACCCAATAACAAGGCACAATTTAAAGCAGTAAAATAGATGTAGCTTTCAATCCCTTCAGGGTATCTCTCTGACTCTTAAGTAACTTTGTTTGAAGACGATGTCTAAAACTCTCAACTCCGTGGCTATAAAGCCCAGGGTCAGATGGCTTTATGTCTCCACTCCCACTCCCACCAGCCCAGGGTCCTCCCTAACTCTGTGACCCCTCTCCTCGACTTGCTTCCTTTAAAAAGCTGATTCTCAGCCCAAATCTCTAAATGCGTAGAGTGGTAACCCCACATTTCTAAATGTTTCTTCATTTTTTCTGCCTTCCTCATGTCTTCCCCTGAGTCCAGGCTTCCTTATAGCCCAGGACAATTAGCTGGGCCAGCTTCTACCGTAGGAATGGGGGTGAAAGCAGCCCCTCTCCCAGGGCCTGGCATCGCGTGACCACAGTCAGTTTGTCCACACACAGGTTCAGCAGTCAGAAAACTAACAGCAGGCTGACAGAAGCCCTCCCCCTGGACTGGGGAGAGGAGGGGACCACAGAGCAAGCAGCTTTGTAAGGATGGCTCTTCCCAGGCAGTCAGAGCTGGTCTCCGCCCACCATCCTCCCAAGGCCACAGAGGAAGAAAGAGCTCCAAGCCTCTGCTTCACAGCATGCACTCGAGCTCCAAGCTTTCCTTTCCTTCTTCTGGTCTTATAGTGACTGCAGCAGAGCGCTCCATGTGGCAGGGCGGTGGTGTTCTTGTCTATAAATGGAAACACTGGCCTCTCTCCCAGTATAATTCAAGATAGACCTATGCATCAGTTATGCAATCTTTGGTTTGATGACTTCATCAGTAAGGGTAGGGCAATAAGACAAAAAGGTACGAATGGAAGGATCATATATCTCTCTGGCAGCTGGCCTGAAGACAGCTGAGACCCTGTTTTCCCCCGCCCCCGCCATTTTTAAACTAAGGAAAGAAAGGTAGCAAACACATGGATAAAAATCCTAATTCTTGGAGCAGCTGACAAACCACTTTCAGCCCATGTTTCCTGACAGCAGCCACTTAGATGCCCACAGATGCTGGCTTTTTCTCTCTGGGGCAGGTTTCACAGCCCCTGTGCCTGATGCTTTTCTTAGAGCCTCACAGAGAATACAATCTGTGGAGGCAAATGGTTTTACCCATCTCTGGATTCCTGAACTCGAGAGTTTGGGCTGGCCATGCTCTGTGGTTTCAAGCCTAGAATGGAGAAAACCACGTTGCAGGGCAGTGCCGCAAAGGGTAAACTTGTTCAGGTGGGTCAAAAAATTCTTGGAAGATGGTCAGTGCCCTTCAGAGCTATCTCTGGGACTTAGAAGTTCTTTATTAGCATAGTTGTTGAACCTGGAGCCAAACCCAGCATGTTTGTGCCATATCCAGGTCTTGAAAGGGGAACTGCCGCTTAGGTGTGCCTATTGTGCACCCCATGTAAGCTGGGTTCAGATAAAAATAAACCAGGTCCCTGACATAACCTGGGTCCCTCCTGAACTCACCACATGCCATTCCATGTCATGTTAGACTTATTCCTAAAGAGTTTTTGTTTGTTTGTTTTATTAGGAGGTACCGGGGATTGAACCCGGGACCTCTTACATGTGAAGCACGCACACAACCACTGAGCTACACCCACTCCACTCCTAATGAGTTTCTTAAAAGTAATGTTTATTAAAAGTAATACATGTTCTTAGTAGAAAATTTGAAAAATAACATAAAAATAAAAATCACTTATAACCCATGGCTAACAAGATTATTCCATAGAGAGTATCTTAGAAACTGCTTTTTCTTCCTCTCAAGTATATATTGTAAGCTTTTTTCTATGTGATTAGATAGTCGGAGAAGGCATGATTTTTTTTGGCTGCCTAGTATTCATGGTATGGATGTACCATCATTTATTTAATCAAGCTCCCATTGTTGCACACTAATGAACTTTTAACCAATTTAGAGTTGCTTTGGTGGTGGAATTAATCACAACAAAGGGATCAAAAGGACTCTATAATTTACATCAAAGGCAGAGGAAAAGCATAACTCTCAAAGTTGTGTTTCCACTGAGGGGACCTATGGTAACTATGTTCAAAGCGCTGATAAGGACAAATGGTATTTTTGTTGTTTTTACCCCCAAGAAAGTCCTTGAAAGCCTGACCTTCCTGTCCCTGGTGGCACTCTCACTTCTTGCACTGGACTGCCAACTTTAACCCTTTCTTTAATCTTCAGAGAAGCCTCCGGTCAGGAATTTGGAAAAACAGCTCATCTTTTTTCTCTTCTCTGATCATACATGATACTGATTTAGGCTAGAGTTTATCAGAATCAATTAGTTCGGTTCAGCAAATATTTATACCAATGCAACTATGGCTCTAGCTCGGTGCTGGATGCTGGAAGACTCAGATACTTCCTGTATCTGAGGACTCTAAGGAACTAGAGATCTTGTCAGGATTTATGCCATAAGGTATCACCCTGCCAGAAAATTCTAACTCAGCCCTTGGAAAGCTGAAACTTTCTAGCTCTCCCATGTTACTGAGTAAGCCACAGTAGGGTGCATAATCATGTAAACCCCATGATCACAAGCATGGAGAATATTATGTTATTGAATGGGAGTGGGGAGGCTGGGAGGAAATACAGGAACACTCCAAAATGTTAACAACAGTTACCTGTGAGTGTTGAGAATATGAGGGATTGCAGTTTTTTTTTCTTTATACTTTCCTGCACTTTTTTTTCCCCAAATTCACCCCAGTGATCAGGAAAAAAAAAAAAATCAGTAAAATGTATTTTTTAAATAGTTCCATTGTCAAATGACTAGATAGGGACTTAGTCTGGTTAATTTAAACCTAGAGAGAAAACTAAGTACAACGCCTTAATTCATTATCTTAGCTAAACTAGAACCAGAAAAAGAGCTCTACCCTCACCCTGACCTTCTAGACCTGCTTCTTTTTTTTTTTTTTTTCCTTCTTACAAGCATAATCAAGAGGTTATAACATTAGCAGAAAAAATAACAAGCTATTTGTTATGTGGTCAGGGTGTACTAGTCTCTGGACCCATAGTGGAGCTGCGTTTCCACGCAGGCCTATTGGGTTCCCCAGTGTAAACGGCTCCTTCTTAGAGTCCGAACAAAGACCTTTGCTGAACCAGTTCCACAGCCTTAGCTTTGGGCCCCAAATTACTGCTATTTCAGTGATATTTCCTAAATTGATAAAACTCTGCCTCACAATTCAATTGTCTCGGGGGCACAACCACCACACATCATAAAACAAACTTTTTCCCAGCCTTCTTTAATCATCTGCGGAGACAGAGGGGTTGTTATGGGGTGGGGCCGATTGGGGCTTTGCTATGAATTTTCACTACAAATCCACAGTGAAAATTTGTTCTAGAAAAGGAAAGTCTCTAAAAGAAGCCACTGTCCTGAAAACAAATTTCTGCCCTGACACTTGATCAACTTCAAAGGGAATTGTAAGGTTTATTTTGTTCTGTTTCTTCCTTCCACTTATGGTTGAATAGTCTAATCTTATGCCCTTTCTTTAAATGTCGAAGTTGATACTACAGATGCATCCCAACTTTGGGTATCCAACAACATATAAAAAATGATGTATATTTTTTGTGCTCTTTCACTTTCATCCTTTTAATCCCAATAGAGTTTCTACCTTAATACTCTACATCCATACCCCTTCCTTCTCCCCATTTCTTTTTACTCCAGTTTCTTTCTGGGTGGTCTGCTCAATTTAGACCAGATGCATTGTTTTGGTTGGTGGAAAAGTGAGAATCCCAAAGACACACCACCATCAGCTATGGGATCTAAGGCAAGTTGCTTAACCTGTCAGAGCAAAGTGCTTTGAATGTAATAGGAACCCCAAAACTGTTAGCTGTCTTCTTCTTTTGTTACCTCTGATCTTCTCCATATTAGAAGAACCCTTTCCAACCAGAGGGGATTCCTCAAATCATAGCTATCCATAGTTCTACCTTATCAGACCAGGGGACGTCTAGCCATGTTTGGTTTCTTAGCAAGGGAGTTATACTGTACTTACCCCTTCCTCAGACTTGGCTCCTCCAAAGTCTCCACTACAGAGTTGCAACGGGAACACTGACCTTCCTAGAAGAATCTTGGCAGTGGGCTCCTCTCAGAATTTTTGGATTTGTATTGCATACATCACTGACCTGGGCAGCCCTTTGAAAATATGAGAGTTTTGTTCCAAATGTGGAAGAATTTGTGATAGCAACCTAAGCAACTCTACACTCTGACTTGGCTTTTGAAAGTGCAGGGTTTGCAGTCTAACCAAGGCTCAGAGAGCTGGGATGCCCCAGGTTACATTCCTCGCCCATAAGCCAGGATTATTTGGCCCCGGGATTCTCAAACTCTGGTGCATCATAATCACCTGGAAGACTTGTTAAAAACACTCCCAGACACTGCATAAACAGTGGGTCTTAAGTTGAACCATGGACTACAGTTAATAGTACAATTATAAAAATGTGCTATCAATTGTAACAAATGTTACACACACACATAAATGCCTCCAGAGGTTCTGATCCAGTAGCCCTGAGGTGAAGCCTGAGAATTTGCATTTCTAACAAGCTCTTGGGTGATGCTGAGCCAGGAACCACACTTTAAGAACCACCGATTTAGCCCATTATTGTTCCAAACTGCCCTTGCTGGAAGTGGAGGTTTTTAGCATCTTCTTAACCATTTCCTTTCTAAAGCACTTTATTAACTACCCCATCTCCAAAGCTTCCATTGTCAAGGAGGAGTCTTACGAATATGATTTTCATGTGAGGGGGTGGGAACTGAGACAGAGGGGTCAGGTGGCTTCCCCAAACCTCAGAGGCCACCAAGTCACCACGTTGAGCCTCCGGGAGTCACGGCCAAGTGCCGCGCGCCAGTCTCCACCGTGGGTGTTGGATTCATCCTGTGCTGCTCACTGACGTGAAACTGCTGAACTCTTTCCCAGCAAGTATGATGTTCCCCTTTTAAAAGACTTCCTCCTACTGAAATTTAAAACTTGAGTAGTACCTTCTCTCTGCGGAAGAAAGCCTCTGGATAGAGGTGAGAGGTTGGACATAGAAGTCTCTTGATTTACAGTATTAGGCAAAATTCCGTTTGAGCTAAGTTAATTTGTTTAAATTACTTGATCACGTTCGGGCTGTGTGAAAAACAGATTTGTTTCTGGAGCACACGTTATATTGGTTATGTTTCTTTACTTTTTCCTACCAAGAACAGCCCTTCTCTTTCTGTCCCCATGTTCTCCGTTCCCATTTCCTACCCGGCAACCACACGCTATTGCGGGGACTGGGAACTGCGCCAGCCGGAGCGCGCCGCAGCCTCCCGGGCTCGTGCTGGCGAGCGGCGTGCGCGGGGTGAGGACCTCCGATGGCCTTGGGCGAATCGCAGGAGCCCCCCGCGCCGCCCCTGCCTGCACGGAGTCCCGCCTTGCAGCTTTCTTTGTTAGGAAAGCCTGCGCGGGAGGCATTTTCGGGCCTGAAGAAGTGCAAGAACCCCGCTCCTGACTTCTTAGTCGGAGCCCCTTAAGGACTTCTAAGGATACGGGCTCGAGTCGAGGGGCTAAATTACACCCAGGGGGCTTTTTAAGTAAAATCCTAAATTCCATTTAGGCTGCTCATACGCAATGCAATTGCAAAGACTCTGAGCCAGAGGCAGTAATGCCGGGCTAACCCGAGGCTCCTTCCTCACCGCCCCCTCCGCGCGCTGGCTTTGTGGAGCTCGCAGTGCCAACCCCCGCCACTATCTCCTGCGCCCACTCCTTCCTTTTCCTTCAACGTCGTTTCCCCGCTCCCCACCTCCCACCTGAGATCTCCCTCCCTTCGAGCTGGAAGAAAAGTCGGTAATAAGAAACCAGTTCAGTGTCAGCCGGGGAGAGGGGGGAGATAACCCCAGAGATGCATGGCAATGGAGAGAGAACTCATTTTGTGTAAAGAGGGCCTCGAGTCACCAGGGAATTCCTGGATTGTCTCAGGCTGTCGTGTGTGATGTCCATCACGCCGTGCGAACACCATCTGCTCGGTATTATGCTCTCAGTTGCCAGGCTACCTGCTGTACGCAGTAACACTTGACTGCCTGGCTCCACGTTCGCAGCGTTAGCCCAGACGCGCGGGGCGGGGGTACTGAGCGCGGGGAGGGGGAAGGAGTCATGATTAAGCCATCTGCAAGTGGGGGGCAGGGGGAGGGACGCGGCGCGGGCAGAGCTGGAGGGCTGGGTGGCGGAGGACCGGGCTGACACCACCATCTGCTGGGACAGAGGAAGAACAGCAGCTGCTGGGACGGAGGGAGAGCCGGGGCTGCTCCTGGTTTCCCTGACAAGGAAAGCCCGAAGAAGGCTGAAGCCCTGGGGGTTCTCAAACCAGTTATCCACAAGGCCCTGTCACCCAGTTTTATCACCGCAGGCAGCCTTTTGTGATTCCCCCCTCCAAGAAGCTTGGTTCTCTGCCAGCAGCCCCGGCCCCTCTCACCCAAACACTACGCATGTTCTTGAAAACACTTCACAGAAATAAAGCTTCCCTACGCACAGATTTATAAATAAACAGCTGGCTGCTCTTGGGAGATATTTTTACCACAGCTGGTTTTTGAAGTCGAAAACTGCCTCTTTGGAGGAGGTAGGGTGTTTTTTTTTTGCACCTCTCTCTAGCCTTGCGAAAATTGCTAAAATCTTTTCTGTAGCGAGGGAAGATGTGTAAAATAGGTTCATTGGTTTTGATATTTTCTTTCCTCCCATCATCTTACCGAAGAGTGAGAGGGTATGAGAAGTAATGAATATCTATGTAGCCCTTGGATTTCTGAAAGGAAGGGACTGTATTAAGATTCTTGGTAGAAGGCAAGGGAGGTCTTTGGGCAGGAGTGGAGAACAAGCCAGTAATTAAAACTAAAAATACTGCATCATTTGGCTTCAAGGCATTACATTTTGTGTGACGAAAGCTGAGCCTGGTTTTCTCTAATTGCACAACACAGTGTGTGTCCTCCTTAGAAACAAGAACTGTGGCTTGAAATACTGAAATTTGACAGACTATTTCTCATTAAGCCCTCTTAGACCAGAGGTTAAAAGGAGCCACGTAACATGAAACAGTTAATGGCCTCAGCCAGCTTAACTTGTAAGGCAAGTCACTCGGTTTGTCTTCACACTTTGGAATACACACCCTGAGGCTGGGGGTCGGGGTGTCTCTCACCCTCTATTAAATGCAGCAGAGCTTTCTGGGAAAGTCCTGAAGGTTTATCAACCTAGATTCACAGATCTTTAGTAGGGGAAGGCCATCCTTTAAGAATGCTATACATAGTCTCTCTTACCTCCAGGTCTTTGGGTCTTTAGTGAGAAACCTGAGGGCAAAACTTTTGGGAGGGAAGAATTTGGATAAATATATAATCCTGGAAAATAATAACCCTATTATCCCTCTGGGAAGGTTTTTTTCCCCTTCTCTGCTTCTAAAGTATTCCTTTTGCCCCCAAGAAGACAGGGGCAAAAAGGATCAGCTGTGATTCCATTTGCCTTTCCCTTCTTCTGCTGGGTGGAGAGGCTGGGAACACACTCTTTCTCCACTGCCTACCAGATCTTCTGGGCATGCTCCCTAGCCCCGTGGGGGTAGCGACACAGGGCAAGCCTATCTGAAAGTGCACAAAGGTAAACAGAACCAGCCTGGACCAGCCCTCCCATAAAATCAAGCTGAAGGAAAATTTAACTTCCCTCAAGTCTCACTTTCTTTCCAACTCTCTCCATCTTATCAAAACTGGAAAGAAGCTGGTGTCACATATACTGAGCTATACAGAAAAAAATCTGTATATCTGTATATTTGCTGATTGGTTAACTATTAGACTTCAGTGTGAATTAGTTAAAGCGTTAAATCAATCAGCCATTTGTCTCTCAAGGTGACAAGAAACAGCCCACTGGGAGGAAGGGCTTGGAAAACAGGTAAACCAGCATGGGGGCACGGCAGGGGGTCAATAATAAAGTACACTTTTTGGTAGCATAAAGGTTCCTGGCATTTTTTCATTTAAAGTCTTTTTATTAACATAAAAATATTTCATAACTCCCTACCTAGTAAATGTCTTAAAGAGAAAATACAGAAAGACAAAAACCATTACATTAACTTCTAATAACTTCAGCAACAGTACTTACATACTTTAAAAAATAGAACAAGTACATTTAGGGGAGACACACTATATATTCAGTCTACAGGCAGTTGTTCCTCTGTTTTTGTTTTTAGGAGGCACTGGGAACGGAACCTGGGACCTCCCATCTGAGCAGCAGGCGCTCAACAGCTTGAGCCCCATGTGCTCCCTACAGGCAGTTGTTAGGTATACACTTGGCCTCATGGCCCTGTAGTCTGTGAGTGGCCTGTGCCAGTGGAAGGAGCTCTGGATTTAGAATCAAGATCAGCATTCTGGGTCTGGCTCTTTGGTTTACTAGCCAAACCAAACTTCTCTAGACCTGGACTACTGCACTAACCAACCAGAATTTCTCGGGCTGTTTGTTTACGGGGTAAGAGGAGTGATATTTTTTTGTTTGGGTTGGGGATTTTTGTTTGTTGTGCTTGCTTTGTTTTGCTTACGTGGGTGGAGGGAGGGAAGAGAGCAACTGAACATGCACTGGACGGAGGGAAGGGAGCGTGGTGAGCCCAGGCTGTGGGAGTCAGATCCAGGACTTTTGTCTCTAGGAGAAACAGATAAGACTCAGTATCAAATGTTTTGAGAGCAAACTGCAAGCATGGCTATTATCTACATTGAAGAGGTAGCAAAGCAAGAAGAGGAAACACATTAAAATCCAGTTCGACTGGATAAAAATATTTTAAAAGTAAGTATAAAGTTATTCACATTCATGTCTTCACAATGGTGCTTCAAAATATGATTGTGTCTGTCCATATGTGTGTGTCCATTTAATTTGTGTACATATCAGAAGATTGCTCTTCTATGTTCAGATTAATTGCTTAGAACTTAAATGAAAAAGAAGGAACATATTTGTGGAATGTTCAGACTATACTTGCCATTGCCAAGTATGCTTGCTGGAATGAACATGAACATGAAGGAAAGCGTCTCTTCACCCCCAAGAAACAGAATCTTAAGGTTGCACTCCTACTCCTTTCATTAGCTATTTTTCCCAAACAGTCTGCACCAGGGCTTCTTAACCTTTTTGTCCCATGGACCTCTTTGCCAGTCAAGTGAAAACCACAGAACCCTTCTTTAAGTCCACACTGTACTGTGTATTACTTAATAATTATATCACACTCACACCAACATGCCCCCGCAAGAATAATTTTTTTTTTTCAATTCATACTCACAGACCACTTGTTAAGAACCCCTGGTCTACACTATCAGCCGGGTTACAAAATTCCCCTCTGAGCACATTCTTCAAGTATTCATTTGGGCTGTGTGTGGTCCTTCTATTCCCTAAGGACCAGTCCTTAAAAGTTGCTATCATTTGACTGATTTACCCATAATTATGGAATCAAAGAACCTAATCATGGGGGACGGATGTGGCTCAAATGGTTGGGTGTCCAGTCTCCCATATGGAGGGACCCGGGTTCGATCCCCGGGACCTCACGGTAAAAAAAAAAAAAAAGAACCTAATCCTACCATCTACATTACAATTATCACAGACATGTGAGACTCAATCCCATTTTTAAAGATGTCAGGAGATTACATAGCTTTGGTCAATGCCCATTCCTAGTTCTCACCATCAACAACCATCACCATCAGGAATTTTATTGTGTATAATATATATATATAGTGTATGATACATATATATTTATATATATATATATATCACAGCTCTCAAATGTTGAAATTAGTTAGAATTCCATCAAATATCCGATCTGCTGATTAAATTCCAGAAGTCTTCGATAACTGTTTCTCCTCCTTGCTAATAAGAAGTCCATTTTGGATTGATGGGTGAGTTGGGATGCCTGCCTTCCAAGTTGAAGGTGAGCCCAGCCTAAGGGCTTATTCCCTTTCCTCTGGAGGATCTCAGGCTTGCTCTCAGATCTCTCAGAGCCATGCTGTATTACCATCCCACTTTAGCCTTTCCAGTTCTACCCCATGGTAAGACCAGGTGTGAGCAATACCCAGGTTGTTTTTAGGGAAATGGAATGTATGCACTTAGGACCCTTCAGGTCTACAAGCTGGAGCCTCTGGCCCATTCCTCTTCCCCAATTGCCTGCCCTCAAATGGTGGTGAGACTCCACGTGAATCCCTGCATCTCTGTCTTCCTGCCCCCCAGGAGCCCCACCCGGTCGGACTTCCCCGGACCACAGGCCCCATGCAGTCCTCGGTGCCCCCAGGCTCGGGCAGCCTGGTCTCCGGAGCCAGTCCCGCGGGCCCTGGCTTCCTGGGTGGCCAGCCCCAGGCAGCCATCATGAAGCAGATGCTCATCGATCAGCGGGCCCAGTTGATGGAGCAGCAGAAGCAACAGTTTCTGCGGGAGCAGAGGCAGCAGCAGCAGCAGCAGATTCTGGCTGAGCAGGTAACATGCTGCCACAGCATGGTTCATTCGTTCACCAAGCATTTATTCAGTGCCTGCCGTCAGCGAGGGAGTCACAGTTCATGTCCCTCATCAACATGCTCCCAGTCTAGCAATGCCCATGATCACAGAAGAACCGACAGAATTTAGAACTTTCAATTAGTTAGGCTTTTTCCTATAATGAATTAGTTTGTTCTTAAAAGACAGGCTTCAGTCCATCAATTGGGAAGGTCTGTTTGCCAGAGACATTTCTTCAATCCAAGCCTTGACTCCTGGTTTCTGGTACAAGGGTCTGCATGAAAACATTCTTCATGAGCCCTCATTTTTCTAGCATGAAGGGGAAAAAAATTATTCAAAGAATTTTGTTTCTTGCAAAGAAGGGGTGGGAGGAGGGATTGAGGAGAATTCTATAGAACTGGTCATGAACAAGAGCAGAACAATAGGCACAGCTACCTGGAAACCTGAACTAGGGCCGCAGAAAAGATGCAAACTTAAGAAATTTCCCAAGAGCTTTTAAAACAGCTCAGGAAATCTCTGAGTTAAAGGAAGGCCTAACACAAATAAAGCTTTACTTTAGGCATCTTTGTCCACCTTTGCCATATAATTCCTCCAGCTTTGAAAGAAAGCCTTCCCTGTGGACTGCTCCCGTAGGTTTCAATTTGTTTTGTTTTTAGAGATGCCCTCATGCCTCGTTTAGTATTATCCCAGGGAAAGGCCCGAGGCCTTCCACAGGAGAACCCTAAATGGCTCCTGTGGGAGTCAGAACAGGGCGCCTCTCACAGCAGGCTGTTTTCTTATAAGAGTTAGAAGGTGGTCAAATGAAGCTCAAGGCCCAACTTAGTTACCCTTCTAGAATGTTCCTGATAGGATCTGAATTTTGGAAATTGGTCAAGCATCTCCCACATGCACATGGGATACCGTGTGGAACACAGTCATGTGAGGGCCCTCCTGCCCAAGAGCAGCAGTTAAAAGCAGCACCAGTCATCCCCCAACAGGGAAATTTCATCATCGAATGTGGTTCACTTAGGTTCTTTTTTTTTTTTTTTTTTTTTCGCTTTTGTTCCTGAACAGCTGTGTAATTATCTCTCTTTTTACCAAGGTCAGTCAGCTGCCTGGCAGCTATTGTACAAACAAACCTCTATCCCTCTCACCCTGCATAAGGTGTGTGACAAGGAACCATGCTAATATCTCTCAGGCAGTGATGAATGGAACTGCTGAGGGCAAGCTGGGCTTTGTAAATCCTCTGCTCAGCCAATCCCAGGGAATTTCAGGTGTGCTTGGTGTTTGGCGCGACGGCTTTTGATACGTGTGCTGTGATCGAGGCACAGAGGGAAGGCAGGGTAACCAGGCAGAGCGCAGCTGAGCCGGCCCACAGGTGTTCCCACTCAGTGAGGCCAGCCAAACCCCTGGGAAGGAGGACAGAGGCAAGAAGAGGGTGGGAACAAGTGAGGCATAAGAATGATGCCCTCAGAATCCAGGACCCATAGCAATGTAGCACAGACTCCTTGGAAAAGTGGGAAGATGCAACTTGAGTATAATTCCTGAACTCTGTGCACCAAGGAGTAGTGAGGGGCCAGGGAAAGAACACTCTACTCAGGGTCAGAACAAGACCTGTGGTGTGATTTTAGAAAAGCCACTTTACCTCTCCCGTCATAAGCCAGATTATGTTATAATCATTTACCAGCCTCCCTTGTACAGTTGTTTTAAGGTTCACATCAGATGATATATGTGAAATTCTCTGGAAACTGCGCAGATGCGTATGGGGACCTGTCACACGATCCTGGTGCCAAGGAATAGGATGTAAGAACTACAGCCACTCACAGAGCCATCACTTGGGACTAGACAGCAAGAGGAACAGAGAGACTGAATTTAAAAGCTCAAATCAATGTAGCATCCTACCGCACCTGCAGACAGGACATATTAGTGCGGCTTTCCTAGGGATTACATGTGGTAGGCTCTCAGCTTTTTGTTTTGAGAATGACTATTATCACATCAATTCCAAGCCTCTTTCCTTGCAGGGTGGAAAGTGTCCCAGTGAACTCACATTGGAAACAGCGTATTTAAAACACCCAGGTTTCCGGAAAGGACATGAGAGGGGAAACAGGAATTTGGGGAATCCCGCATATCTTTGGGAACTTTAAAATGATTCTCAGTGGCCTGGGAAATCCTAGGAAAGCATGTTGAAAGCAGGCCTGAATTAACGCTTAATACCTTATTTTCAAAGACTTCAGAACATGTCATCTCTCATCCATTCCCAAAGATTCAAAAGAACTTAAAATTTTAGAACTGAAAGAAACATTAGAGACCATAAGTCCCATAATTTTGCATAGGAGGAAACCAAGGCCAGGGAGCTTCTGTGATTTACCCAAAATCACAGAGCTGGAGAGAGACAGAGCCAGGAACCTGAGTCAGGGCCAGTCAAACCCAAAACCCACTGCAGGCTACCCTGAGGTTATTCCCATTGTAAGTGGGGCAATTACTTTCTTAGATAACTTGGGAAATTTGGCTGAGGAGAGGCGTTGAAATACTCTCATAATGCCCTTATTGCTGCCTAAAAGATTAGCATGGTTTCCTGTCTACTCTTTAGTCTAATTAATTAACTAATTTTAACTTTTGTGCAAAACACCATAGTTGGCATCACAGGATGAACAGGCCAGAGGCTGCCTGGTGTTGTTGAGAAAAAGAAGAAGAAAAAAGAAAGAAAAGAAAATGACAGGGCTGCCCAAGAACAAAAAGAAAAGGAAAAAAGTAGAAATAAACACACGCATTAGGAAGTGGTCACTGTGTGTTATTTTTATAATGAACAGTCTGAGGAGCAGGGACCTTGCTATGTGTTCTTTATAACCCTTGCACATGAAAGGTACTTAATGAATATTCAGCAGCTGTGGAAAGGGGGTTAAATGACACGCTAAGGGTCCTGCTGCTACTTGACGGCAGACCTAGAACGAAAACCTCTTTTCTCTGCTCTTTCCACCTCACTCTTATTTTCCCTTCCCTTTTCACATCCAGCAAGATAATGACCATAATAGCCTTTCTGGGATATTGGTAGCAGCGAAAGCAGTGCAAAATCCCTGTGAGTGGAAGTAGAAAGACTAAAACACAGGCCTCCTGGCTCCTGATGTATGTCACAATGTATTCCCACACATTTTCCTCAAGGCAGTAAATGCTGTCTAGTTCACTTGTAGAGATGTGTTTTACAGGCAGTGTGACCTCATGGGAATCAGATTAGCCCCTGAAAATCCCATCTTCCTATGCCCAAAGCATCGCTTTAGGTTATTGACAATTAGTTGCTTGTCCTTTTGATCGAGGTCCCCACAATGCTAAGGAAAGCATGCAGGCTGATGTAGGAAGGTCCAAGTCAAAACTGCTTCCTTCAGTACACATTGTTCATGACCCAGGAGTTCCACACATCAGAAATGCATACAGATGTTCACCAAAAGGCAGGCACAGGGAGGTGCATGGCAGCAGTATTTGTGACAGCCAAAAACTTTGAAAGCACCCTATCGGCCACTTTCCAACTTGAACAAGTTCAAACTGTACCTGTTCTTAGGATTAGACTTTAGCTGGCCATTAGAATGGGTGAACACATTGTGGTATATTCTTACAATGGAATACTGTTCAACAGTGAGAATGAATAACCACAACTACACACACCAACGTGGATGAGTCTCACACACGTAATGAGGAATTCAAGAAGCCAGACACAAAAGAAATAGTATAGGAATCCATTTATACAAGGTACAAAACCAGCCGTGACTTATCTATGTTGTAAAGTGAGGATAGTGGTTCCCTTGGGTTGGAGGGAGGGTAGTGAGCCAGAAGGGGTACAATGGGGTTCTGGCGATATTGTTTCTTGGTCTGGGTTCTGGTTATCTGGAATGTGTTTGTTTTGTGATGCTCCATCAAACTGTACACTTATGACTTGTGCACTCGTCTGTATGCATGTTGTTCTTTAATACAGAGTTTACTTAATTTAAAAAAAGACACAGCTGCCCTCTTCAGAACCGCAGGATATTCAACTGCATGCTCTCTCCCCACCTCCCCCGCGTCCCCTTCCTGCCCTCTGTTGTTCCAGCAGTTGCAGCAGTCACATTTACCCCGGCAGCACCTCCAGCAACAGCGGAATCCATACCCAGTGCAGCAGGTCAATCAGTTTCAAGGTGAGGCCCGTGCACACCTCTTCCGTTTCATGCCTTCCAGTTGTGAAGTGTACGTGAACGTGTAGCCGGTGACGTTGCCTTTTAGGCTGTGTTTATGTCTAGGTAATATTCAAAATGTTTAACAACTGGTAGGGGTAGGGTAGCATCCCATCAGAAGGGATTCCTGGGGATCCCCTCCTGTGCCCGGCATTGATCTTCTGGTTGCTGGATCATAGAGAGGTCCTGGGAAGCTCAGGGGAAGGGCCAGGTGCCTGTGGGGGCTGAGATGCTCAGGGACTGGGGCAGCTACTATCTACCAACAGCACAGAAATATTTTGGTAGTTTAATAACCAATAAAGACACACTGGTGCCTGTTGGCCAGCTGTCAGCCTTGTTAATGTCTAGAGCATTTTCTTAGTGACCACAGGGACTAATCCTGTCTTGCTAATCCTAGCAAGTCAGCTAGCCACAACCCTCATGCCCAATAACCAAAGTGGAAGAATCTGGCTTGCAGCAGCCACTGGTCCCTGCTGAAGATAGACGGCAAATAGGGCATGAGCCCAATGGACCGTCTTGATCCCTCTGCCATTTGGGGAAATCCCAAATCGTGACCTCAGGAGCAGTGGATGTGCTGTATGTCCAGTATTCCCAATCCTTTGTAAACGTGCAAGGCCCACTCAAATATCAAACCCACCCATCTCCAAGAGAGAGAGCCCTTGAAGACAGTAACCAATCTCATCCACAGTTGTTTTCAGGGGACTACAAGGGCCACCTAGCAACAGAAATCCTAATTCCCATCCTCTGCCCTTTTGTGGGACCTAGAGCAGTGTGTCTTAACTCCTTGAGTGATACCTATCCCATAAGAATTTGCTGAAGCTGTGAAGACCCTTCCTCAGAAATACGTGCATATGTAAATATACAAACTAGGTGTACCATTTCACAAGTAGTTACAGATCCTCCTGATCTTTAGCAATAGACTGGGAGAAAAAATTCCTGACCAAGGGTAATGTTTAAACTTTGGGTTGCAGCACATTGAGTAGGTTGGGAAAACAATTAAATGGGTCACTTTTAAAAAAATAAAGTAGAAAAGGGATTATCAGAGTGTGTCATAGTAAGGGAAACTATTTTTTTCCCATTGTAAACTCGTATGTGTATACTGGATCACAAGGTAAAATATATTTTGTACTGTGGGTTGTGGTTTAAAGAGCCTGAAAGCCACTGATCTCACTGAAGATTGCCCGTGAGTTTACTGGGGCCTGTGTAGCTACCACACCCTTCCACCTGGGCATCACTTTTGATCCCTTTGAACTTGACACAAGGCAGGACAAAAGGAATCGAGCCATCCACAAGTGTTCTGTGTACTAAATCAGCACCAGTATTCTTGGAAGAATGATGTTTCCCATTTGTCGGGGGGTGGGGGGGATAGTCTTTATTACAGATGCAGTTTTTGTTGCTGGTACAACACCCTCCATTTATACCTATAGTTCTCAAACTTTACCCAGCATCAGAAATACCTGCAGGGCAAAACAGAGTTTTGACTCAGTAGGTCTGGCACAGGACCTGAGAACTCACATTTCTGACAAGCTCCCAGGTGCTGCTGACGCTGTTGCCTAGGGGACCACACTTTGAGAACCGCAGCTTTATAGTATGAGCTAATAAGAACCCTAAAAGCTGACAAACCTGGCAGAGAGTTCCTTGAGTTTGCAAGGTTCATAACTCATTTCTTATTTTTCTTAAATTAGAGACAAACCAAAAGTTAATACTTCCTCTGCATTACAAAACATAGACATCCTTTTTCATATGCTATTCTGAATGCTTTGGGTCCATTTTAAAGCACTACTCCTTGAACTTCTCTAAAATCCCAAAACACAGGTAATCAGTCTACAAATTTAGCTACACATGGGCTAGACAATCAATGACATTTTAGGGTCCCTGAGCCAATCGTTTTGAGATATGTTACACTTTTTTACTGTCCTCAGTATTTTCATGCATATTTTACTGACACCCCAGATAGCATGATGTTGTACATCTGGGAAAATAGCAAATTGATAGATAGAAAATGTTGTCCTTGGAGAGAAGTTCCTCAGGAATAACTTGCATGCTTTTCCGACACGGTGCTCTCACCACTACACACTTCAAAGGTCTTCACGACTGCCCTCCTCTCTCTGAGTTCTGTGCCTCTGGGCAGTGCTACACTCCTATGGGGAAATGATTGTTGCACAAGTACAGGCTTCTTGTGAGTGAAAATAGAACACAGACCCTTTTAGTAAAAAAATGCATCTCTATTTGAATATGGAAGATTTTCTTTGACATTGTGATGTTAACCAGCGGACAAGGAAATTAATTTGACTGTAATATCTCACAATAATATCTGTTTTAGACGGAAAAAATGGAAGCCGAAGAAGTAGTCTGTTGTTTAACATAAATGGTAATCAGATAAAGACTGAAGTTAATTCTTTGGTTGCATTTGAATTCTTTTCCTTTGTATATTTAAAATTACTGAAGGCATAAAACTAGATTAATAAAAGACTTTTTGTCTCTCATAAGTTGAAAATGTAGTGCTGATTGCTGATTTTAAAATGTCTTCTTTTTCATAACAATTACATCTTGATAGTGCAGTCATTTACGCTAAGTAAAAATAAAGGTTGGCTTAGATTAATGTTTCAATACCTCTTAAAGGGCATTGCAGCAATTCTGTCCTCTAAAGAAAGAAACCTATTTCTCATTCACAAAATTAGTCCAGACAATATCCAGTTTCTTTTCCTCAACATTGTAAACATTCCTTTACATTATAAACATGCAATAAAAATGTCCAAATTATGAAAGTCCTTTCATCTATTTCCAGCATCCCATCAGCCTGTTTATGTAATTTGGGCCTATGCAATCAATCTCTGAGTCAGCAATATTTTCCCTTAAATTTTTTAGTAAACAACTCAATAACCCATTTCACCACAGTTGATCAGATTGGCCATGTGATCGATACAAATTTAGTCATTAAGGTCACAAAACTTCATAACAAGATTACAAGTGGCATGTGGTATAAACTACTGTCCAGTATTATCCAGGAACTTTTGATTAAAAAAAAAAAAAAATCACTTAGATGTAATTAAGCTTAAAACAAAAATTTGAAACATTTCTAGGGATCCTCCCCCGGACCTTTCAGGTATCCCCACAATAAACATTTCATTTTTCAATGCAGCACGATATTGATCTCAAGCCACAAAAACTTAAATCATAATCAAAATTCCCGTAATTTTCTTTCTTAAAGAAAGAGAAAATATGGAGACATATTTGCTGCCCAGAAATCAATAGCCCCATCAGGAAGACAAAAACATGCTTCAGTTATCTGCCAAGGTGCCAAGTTTAACAAGGTTAGACTATTCTCATCTGGTTTCTCATCACAGTTCCAAGGTGGGGTAAAATTTGCTTATAATATTGATTGGCTTCCATGCTGCATCTTCTTTAAATGTCCAAGAAAAGGTATTTTTCTTTTTCTCATACACTCCATCATTAACAAGGACATAGAAAAATCCATTTCTGTGCACCTCCCAGGCCTTTACAACTTTGACTGGTGCTCTAAGGGTGACATTTCCATCCTGTCGGCTGGTTTGGAAATTTTCTGGGAAAGGAAGGACTCACTCAAATGCCTACTGAGGGTTGAGTGACTTGGTGTTGAGACTCTGGCCAACTTTTAAACAGCATCATTAAAGCAGTGTTAGCGATCTGCCTAGAGAAGTAGCCATTGCCGATTTGAAGTAGTGGACTTTGCTGGAGAAATGCATGAAGTTCATTGCCAAGTAGCAAGTAGCAGGATGCTTTCATTTTCCAACTCAGGAGGCTGGCCAGCTTTCACAGACATGTGTAGATTCAGCGCATCTGGAGCATGTTGAAATCTACAGAGCGTATCCAAAAAATTCCCCATCTACTGAAATAGCTTCTTAGCAGAAGCAGTGGCCTTTAACCTCCCAAATCCTACACAAGTCTAAAGGGAAATCAGTCTAATGGCCTTTATTGATAGTGCTCTCTACTGAACCATGTTCCACTTCACAATTAGAATATGCAAAGTGATCAGCCATTTCTTTTAAGTTAGCCCAGGAGGTGAATTAGCTCTCACCTCCAAGGGAAATAGCACCTTATTGGTTGAGGATGGCTTCATATCCAGAAGAGTGAAAAGGAAATTGCTTCTGAAATGGGAACTAACTTATTATCAGGTGGAGAAATGAACTACAAAAATGTGTGTACAGTATGATCCCAATTTTTGTGGGTGTCTATTTATATATAAATAAAAGAGTAATTAGCAGTGGTTATCCCTGGATGGTGGGAATTCAGACGACTTTAATTTTTGTCTTCTGTGCATGTCAAGATTTTCCACAATCGACATATAATCAGAAAGATTATAATTTTTTTACTGAAGATTTACTATCAAAGTAGATCCTTTCATATAAAGGAATTTTGTCATTCCAAAAAAAAATTCTGACAACTGGTTACACTATAGTACTAATTGAGAAGAGTGAGTGGTCGTGTGTCCTTTCTTCCCTGTAGGTTCTCCCCAGGATATAGCAGCCGTGAGAAGCCAAGCAGCCCTCCAGAGCATGCGGACGTCACGGTTGATGGCACAGAACGCAGGCATCATGGGAATGGGACCCTCCCAGAACCCAGGGACAATGGCCACGGCTGCAGCCCAGTCAGAGATGGGACTGGCCCCCTATAGCACCACGCCTACCAGCCAACCGGGAATGTACAGCATGAGCACAGGAATGACCCAAATGTTGCAGCACCCAAACCAAAGTGGTCTGAGCATCACACATAATCAAGCCCAGGGGCCGAGGCAGCCTGCCTCTGGGCAGGGCGTTGGAATGGTGAGTGGTTTTGGTCAGAGCATGCTGGTGAACTCGGCCATGACCCAGCAGCACCAGCAGATAAAAGGGCCTGTGGGTCAGGCCTTGCCGAGGCCCCAGGCCCCTCCCAGGCTTCAGAGCATCATGGGAACGGTCCAGCAAGGAGCACAAAGCTGGCAGCAGAGGAGCCTACAGGGGATGCCTGGCAGGACTAGTGGAGAATTAGGACCATTCAACAATGGCACCAGCTACCCACTTCAAGCTGGGCAGCCGAGACTGACCAAGCAGCACTTCCCACAGGGACTGAGCCCGTCAGTGGTGGACACTAATGCCGGCACAGTGAGAACCCTCAACCCAGCTGCCATGGGCCGGCAGATGATGCCATCCCTCCCGGGGCAGCAAGGCACCAGCCAGGCAAGATCGATGGTCATGTCTGGCCTGAGCCAGGGCGTCCCTGGCATGCCGGGGTTCAGCCAGCCCTCCGCACAGCAGCAGATACCAAGTGGCAGCTTTGCTCCTAGCAGCCAGAGTCAGGCCTACGATGGGAACCCCCCTCAGGACATGCCGTACAATTACAGTGGCGAAGGAGCTGGGGCCTCCTTCCCGGGCCTCCCAGACAGTGCAGACCTGGTGGACTCCATCATCAAAGGTGGACCAGGGGATGAGTGGATGCAGGAGCTTGATGAACTATTTGGAAATCCTTAGGCAAGAGATGCCCCAGGAGCCACAAATCTAGTGGTTCAAGTTTAAAAAGGTGAAAAAGAAACAGGATGTTGGCCCATCCTTGTTTTTTTTTTTTTGTTTTTCGTTTTTAACCCGTGTAAACTGAGCAAAACTGCAGCTGGCTGACAATGGAAGATGCAGGTGGCAATTCCCAGCCCTGCTGGGCCTCATCTCACCTGATTTTCACATAGCAATCAAGACGCCCTGCAGATCCCTGATGCCAGAGAGAGAGCCCTGAGGGGCAGGGGGGAGGCTAAGTTAGCCCAGGCCCCTTGCTCAGCCCTCCCTGGCCTAGCAACAGCTGCTCAAGCCAAGAGGGACTGTGGTCCATGGTGAGGTATCTGTCAGCCCCTCCTGCCCCAGGTCCGGAGGCTGCAGCTTTGGAGACACATGAGAAACAGAGCCTCGTGCCAGGGAGGTACCCACAGAGGCTGCTGGTGATTGTGCAGGCCGAGCGCACAGGTGGGCAGTACGCTGAACTCTGGGTGGAGAGAGATGTAAGGCTTCAAGACGTGCTACTGGTTTGGGAGGGTAGGCAAGAGCGACAGGGATATCGGCACAGGGAGAGTACAAAGGATCCTGTCGGCCTGTCTGCCTCCGGCCCCAGGATGACTCTCAGGAATTTAGAGACCTTGCAAGGAGAGTGGCCTAGCCCCAACACGGGGTCATCTAGGCTGGTTCTTCTGCTTCGGCAGCCACAGGGCGGAGAGACCGTCTCTGCCAGCCCAGATGCCCCTCTCCCCCACCCCTGCCCTGGCTCCTCCTTGCCTCCACCCCAGCCCTTCCTGGCTTATCCTTACCGACTACCTGAGAAGAAATGAACTTTTCGTCTTTAGGGAGCCTGGGCAGAGTCAAAATAAATGAAAGAAGAACTTAGAGCCCGCCTGAAATGCAAAGGAGACACTGGAGTTTTCTTTCTCTAAAATATGTAGAGCTGAATGAATATTCTCTGCCTGGAACTGAGAGCCTGTTCTGATGACAGGCTCATGTGAGCCGCACCTGGTCTTCTACACCCGAGAGAAGAATGGCCTGGAGCTCGCCCTTTCTGGCTTCCTTTGGGAAAGTCCTAGGGGTGATCCTCTAAACTGGGCCTTTGGCTGCCCATACTCCCTACTCACCAGAAAGACAAATGTAAACCCCTGAGAGATTAGGAGCTAAAATCAATTGCTACACCTTACATTTTGATTACTAAAAGGGGAAATATATGCATGGTTCCTCTGAAATGGGCAAAGCAGTCCACCCCAAAAGTTCTGTACACTTGTTCTCTCTGCAATTCACGCAAACCTGCCCTGTGTGAGCTCTGTCGGGAAGAATCCACAACTCCCCGGTCATGAGGCTCATGGCTTTAGTCCTTGCTTCCCCTCCCACTGTCCTGTTTTGGAGGCCATGCGGCATAATTATCATCATAAGCAAGCGAGGTGGCGTGTGCTTTCGTCCTGTCACCCCCTCCTTTGTGCCCTAAGTGGTCCCTCCTGGGCGCTTACTGGCAGCCCACCACTCCACACTGTGGAGGGTCTGTCTGGACTGTGCTCGGGAAAATTCCAGAGAGAGGGAGTGGGCACGGAAAGCTGGGAGCTGAGGGGATGCAGAGAGCATGCAGCTGGCAAACACTAGCTTGCTCTCCACACACCAGGGTCCATACATCTGCTCAGGATGCGGGCAGAGGGGGCCAAGTTGGCAACAGCCCAGGCAGGGTTGTCCTCGCCACACAAGTGGTGGCAGGGGGGCCGCAAATTCCCTGAATGGCGAGGGACGCCACCAGGGAAACTCTGCGTGGAAACCGATGAAAACCAAAAAGAGAAAGAAAAAAAAAAAAAAAAACATGAGAGGACACAGAATACATAATTACCTTTTTCTGAAAGGTACAGGAAATAAATATATAAGCAATGATGAGAAATCAGAGGTGGCTGATGGAGAGAGGGAGGCTCCATTATCTTTGAAAAGCTTCCTCCAAATGCTCAATACTGGGACCAACTAATAGAGAGGTAGATTTTAATAAGGTGGTTTTGTTTTGTTTTTGTTTTTACTACGGTGCTGATGTATATGTAATGTCTAAAAAAGTTATTTGTAAATAAGTTTTTACAATACTGCAGATATCACTGGGTCTACTATCTGTAAAAAATATATACATATAAATATATATATACTGTTTGTTTAAAATAGAGTATTTTTATTTCATTCCTTAACTCATCATCACAGCAGTGGTATTGCACTTCAGACGACATCTAATTACTAATTTGTACTGTATGACCGAATGGCAACTTGCTCCATTTTATTCAGATTTTTCTAGTTTTCTGTTTTTACTTTGTACATTGAGCATTGCTTATTTCCTTTTAAGAAATGTACAGAACTCTGAAATGTAGAAATGAAGTGATGTTGACATACCACTTTTAAAGAAAAAAAACAAAAACAAATAAAAGATCGTTATCTGAATCAACCCAAAGTGTAATTTATTTTAGAATCGTCACTGGATCTATACCCTTAAGTGCATATATTTTTTCCTGGACTTTAACTGCAGTTTTTCCTCAAAGTTTTGATGTAATTATTTAAACATTTATTTAACAGTAGATATCAATCATTCCCAGCCATTCAACCACACAAAACTTTCTAAATTTGCTGCAGCACTCCAAGGCATGTGGCAAAGGGAAGGGAGGGGAGTCGACTTGGAAAAGAATGTACTTAAGTCCATGTGTACATTTAGTACAATAAGAATTCAATTTCCAACAGATTCATCCAGAGGACCTGAAAAATTGACAATACACTTTTTATGGAAAAAAAAAAAAAAAAAGGAAGAAAAACCAAGGGCTATATTTGGGAACAAGAAATAAAGGGGTTTTGCATCACTGTTGTAGACATTGTCAGTAAACGCCCCACCACCCCTCCGCCCCTGTATGTTTTAATTCTAACAGCCCACACTGCAGTCCTCATTGGAGGGCTGCCCTTGGATGGCTGGGTCAGCTTTGCCTGTACCCACCCAAAGGGTTAAAAGTGCCAGAAGTTGGCATGTCCCATATTGGCCCTTAGCCAATGACTCACTGGTGGAGAAGTATGAAAGTCCAGTTTTTTGCCTGGACAAACTGTGTTATGTAATTTATACTCCAGAGCTTCCCTGCAGGATCAGGCAGAGGCTGGGACTTTGCTTGAAGTTGCCCTCTAGCTTGGCTTTTTCCCTTTCTCTGTCCTGTTTCCCACACTCCCATAACATTTTCCCTTTCCCGGAGCCCTTCATTAATAAATCACATGGATATGAATCCACCCTCAGAGAATCTACTTCTAGGACACCCAACCTAAGTCTCCCCATCAAACTTTAAAAGGCACAGCAAAACTACAGCTTTCAAAACTGCCTGGGCGAAGGAGAGAAATCGGCCACAAGAAAAGAATGGAGTCATCAAAAGTAGATACAAAACAAAGGTGAGGAGAAAGAATGAATTTGACTGTGGAAGAAAAGGAGGCTCCATGGTAGGCTGTGTTCCAGGCTGACTGGCAAATAACCATAGAGAAAACAGTGCTACTTTGGGCTTCGTCCCTTTGATATGGGCTTAATAATCTACCGGATAACGTGGGATAGAAAAATGAACTGATTCAGAGCTGGAGAAAGGCTGCCGACACCAGTAAACACATGGAGCTCCGAGAAGTGTCGAGTACACCCTCGACTCCCAATGAATTAAAACCAACTGTTTTTCATTTGTACTGAAATTTGTTCTGCACTAGATGAATGGAATACCTTTCTCTCTTAAAACGATTTCTCTTATCATCTTATTGTTCTTCATAAAATCCTAGCGCAGTGAGCCTGTAGTGGGGGTAGAGGGAGGGCAAGAATAAGCATCTATCTAGGAAGTCTCTACTAGAGTTTCATAGCACATCTGCCCCAGTGAAAAGGAGGCATTTTATTGTGATAGAGTAAGGAACATTCAAAAGGTTAGATGAGCTGCCTCTGCCTTTGACCATTCTTTTCAAAGAGGACTGTCTGGAGTAAAAGTGATTAACAAATGCCTGGTGTTTTTCCTTATTAATGACTTTTTAAGCCTCAACCCCAGCCCATCTCACCCTGCAAAGAAAAGTAAGGGGCGGGGAGGAATACATGAGAAGGAAGAGACCCTGTTTAAATACCTATTTGTATAACCAATCCTGTATCTTTTCCCTTATTTTAACTTCAATGTTCTTCTCTATTCCCCTTTCTTTTTTTACATCTAAAAACATCCGAGTCCCACTCTGGTGTCCTTTGAATGAGGTGCTGCAGACACCACTCTCATTTCATGCACCTGGCGGAGGTAATTCCTGTGGCTCCCACACACCCAGGGCCCAGCATCCCTGCCCGTGTCCACGGCAGCTGCCAGGCCAACACTAACGCTGGGGTCTATCGAGACCACTGGCTCCCAAATCAAACATGCAATGTTCGCTATACAAAATCTTCTGGACTACCAAGAACCTGATTTAGGTTTTAACTTCTCCAGTTTTTTTTAAATTTTATATTATGAGAAATTTCAAACAACCAGAAAACTAGAAAGAATAGTACAATTAATACCTATACACTCACCAACGAGATTTGATAATCATTGCCATATATGTTTCTTCACATAAATATTTTACTGAGCCATTTCAAAGTCAATTACGCACATTCTACCACTTCACCCCTAAATGTCTCACAAGCAGCTCCGAAGCATTAGGACATTCTTTTGCCTAACCACAATATCATTGCCACATATAAGGTAATTAACAGTAACTCTCTAATATCATCTAATTCTCATTCCTTATTCAAACTTCCCCAATTGTCTTTCATAGCTTCTTTTTTCTAACCAAGATTTGATCAAGGATCCTACACTGCCATTTGGTTTTCATGCCTCTTAAGACTCTTTAATATAGAAGAGTACTTCTCCATCATTTTTTTCATGATACTTACTTTTTGATTTCTAAAACTGAAATAGATCAATTTACTATTATAAAAAATATATAACTTTCAAACAGATTAGAAAGTTACATCTCTCTGACCAGGACATTTGCTCTCTGTAGTCAAATCTAATAGGAATTAAAATAATCAAGAGGTTGTCTGGTGACAATGAATTAGGACAAAAGAAACAAATTCTATGGCTCAAATGTTTTCAAATACAAAACTCTTAAAGCTTGGTGCAACCATCACCACAGGGAGAGTATGCTAGGTGAACCAAATGCTCAAATCAGCCTAAAAGGCTGAGCCAGATTTGGGTGAGTACTGACAATATTTTCTTCACCTTTTTCTTCTTTAGACCCTCTAAAACCTCTGTTGAAAGCTCCTTTTTTCCAAATTTTGTTTAACCAAACTGTGTGTGTGTGTGTGTGTGTGTGTGTGTGTGTGTGTAGTTTATTTCTTTTATATAATTCCAGTTTAGGCGTAAAATAGAAATTGTTAAAAATCTGCAAGTTTGAGATTTGGAAAGCTGTGTGTGTGTGTGTTTGCTTCCAAAGGGTATGATTAAACAGTAATTATGCTTCAGGGTCAATAATTTGCACTCTCTCTTCTTTCATAGTGTTCAATGGATAAAACAATGCAAATATCAACAAGTCACCATAACTGATCATAATGCAAAGTAAAAAGATTGTGGGATCACAGCATTTTAGACCAAGTATTAATTGCATTTTACCTAAGAGAAAACTGAGGTGGAAAGCTAAACAAACACCTTGCAGTCACACAGTGATAGAATAGGATTAGAATCTTCTGGCTCTGGAGTCAACAGTACCTCTTACTGATGAAGTGTGTTGTCCAACAGCTGATGAGTAGGGGAGCTGAAATTAGTATCCAAATTTCCCCATTCCCAGGCCAATATATTCTCAGTAGTACTTTAGGATATTTAGTGCTGTTTCTGTAATACAGGGGGTTATGTCTTCTCTCTTACTATTCTGGAAAGACTAGTGTTTAAATGCCTTTATATCTTTTTCTATTATTCATCGCCCTTGTAACTTGCTCAAAGAAAGAGAAGTCCCAATAAGTGGCTTCTTGAAGATGCCCACACCAGATTCAAGGCCATCCAATTTTCTTGGGAAAAACTAACAGAGGACTCTTTTCCTGATGTTACAATGTGTTATATATGTTCCCAATTCATTTTCCTAAGGTTCTGGGAGACTGGGATGTGGTGTTATTCCCATTTTACTGATGAGGAAAGTGAGGGAAAGTAATATGCATTGTGCCAGAAAATGTCGATCAAGGCAAGAAGAGCCCTCTCCCCACATCCCAAGACGTGCAGAGGACCCCAGCGCAGATGCTATGGCTAAGAATGTGATGGATCCTCCTCCCCCACCCAGGGGCGACAATGCCCACTTCACACTAATTTTTGGGTGGTTCCTTGAAAATATATTTTTTTTTCTTTTTTCTTCATAAAGTACATTTTCACAGCCTGTCTAGCTGCTCTTTGTCTTTGCCTCTCTCCCCCCATGTGCCAGCCAACTCTTGCTTTCCTGCCCCTAATGAAGAGGGCCCAGCTGCCTCACAGCTTCTGTCTGGAATTCTCCTTGAGGAGGGAAGCGGGGTTCTCAGAGGCGGGGTCTGGTAGTGACCCCCGGAAAGCCCTGCTCTCGGGGCAGGCTGCTTTGTCCCGACACCAGCAGTCCCGACTGCTGCCCACACTTCTCAAAGCAGGGCCAACAGCGCTTCCACTTCTGGTGATACGGATATCTCGCTCCCAGAGCCCATTTCAGCTCTTCAACAATGAAACAGGAAATGTCTTCTCTAAAGGGTGTGTTTTCACCAAGCCATTTCAAGAAACACAACGACATTTTCATTTACTGTAAATTTAACTTAATTTTTCTGGTAGTTTTCAAATTTGACACGTGATACCATATTATCTTCAGGGTGGCAACAGCATCTCCCAACATTAAGGGGCAGGGAGGAGGAAAGTTTAGAAGGGCCGCCTCAGTTTCTTGGCAGCGTTGATGTCCAGGTATTCATCCAGAAAGCTGTTTGCAATCCCCAGGGCTCCTAGGACAGCCAGCAAAGCCAAAATCCCCAGACCCACACGGAAAGCAGGGATCCTGCAGGGCAGATAAGAGGGAGAGAAGTGACCAACTGGGCCATACGGGGCTCATTGTTGACATTGCCCAGAACTCGCAGGTTTTTTGCACTTTGAAAATTTTGATTCATCACAAAAATTAAAGGAGATGCCTGGCCATGGAAGTTTATGGCTTCTTTAAACATTCAAAAGATTATCAAAACTGGGCTGGATTATTTCCTTGGTGACTTTTTGGAAACAGTGCAAACTTTTTGCAAAGATTTTAGCACGTGGTGGTCAAGGAGTGTGCATTCAGGGCACAGTTTTCTATTTGCATTTTCCCATCTCACTCCTAATTGTGGATGGCCTGGCAAGACTGGGCCTCGCGCATGAATCACTTTTGCAACCACAGCCATCAGGACGGTTAATGCCTCTTAGAAACGGGGAACTCATCCAGAGTCCAGTCTGCTATTTTTTACCTAAATGCACGATTGCTGGGTCCTCCTTACCTTTTTGCAGCATCTTCTGAATAGCCACAGAAGTACCAGTGCCGGGCATACATGTACAAAAAACCCAGGACAGTAGCAGAAACTGTAGGGGAGAAGAAGATAAAAGATACAGAATTTGATGGTGATGTCTCAAACACAGTGTGAAAAGTGAGAAAATATTCACAGAACATGTATCTGACAAAAGGCTTGCATCCAGAATATAGAGAGAACTCTTATAATTCAGTAACAAAAGAAAAACAGCTCAATTTTTTTTAATGCACAAAACATTTAAATAGACACTTCACATAGGAAGATACACAATGTGCCAGTAAGCCATGAAAAAAACTTCAACAACATTAGTTGACAGTAAACTAGAACTTAAAATCACAATTGAATGACACCACTGCACACCCAGCAGAATGGCTAAAATTAAAAACTCTGACAACACAAAATGCAAAACAGTATCGCCACTTTGTAGTTTCTTATCAAACTAAACATGCACTTACCTTTTGACCCAGCATTCCATTCCTATGTATTTATCCAAGACAAATGAAAGCACATGCCCATAAAAAGACTTGTACAAGAATGTTCATTGTAGCTTTATTCATTACAGCCCCAAACTCGAAACAGCCTAGAAGTCTATCAACAGGAGAATGGATAACCAATGTTGGCACAGGCACACAACAGAAAACTACTCAGCAGTGAAGACAAACTCCTGACCCGTGCTACAACATGGTGAATCTCAAAGACATTTTGCTAAGTAAAGGAAGCTTTGCATAAGAGTGTAGACTATGTGATTCCAAGAATGTGAAGTTCTGGAACAGGCAAAACTAAACTACAATGGAAAAATGAGAACAATGTTTGCCTCTGGAAGGGACTGGGGACAGGGACCCCTGGGAGGGACCTGAGGAAACCTTCTGGGTGGTGATCATGTTCTGTATCTTGATAGGAATGTGGGTCACACAAGTGTTTACACTTATCAGAACTCATCGAATGGTCACTTAAGTTTTGTGCATTTCACTATATGTAAATTTTATCTATAAAAAATGTAAAATGAGGTAGATGTTCTACCATCCTATCCAAAGAAAAATATCAATGTCCTCCCTATTTTTCCTCAGCACCTCACAGATGCAGATTGCCAGAGCTCTCTTGTAAACGTTTTAGAGTCTATCTGTGGGACTCTGGTATGCTGAATAAAAGTAAATTCATTATTTTACTTGGTCACAAACTTTTTCTTTTAATTTCTACTATATACCAGGTGTAAATCTAAGTATTTAAAAAAGTCCCTTGGCTTGACAGAGTTTATATTCTATCAGCAAAGACAGATAGCAAACAAAGAAAAAAAAAAAAAGAATAAATGACAGACTTGAAAGTGCTGTGAAGAAAATGAAGAGGGTTGGGACTGAGAGGAATTGGAGGAGGAACTGGAGGAGGCTGACTTCAGGAAGGAGTCAGAGAAGGCCTCCCTGAGGGAATGATGTTTGCCTGGGGGCCTGAAGGAGGAAGAGGACGACTTCCTCAGAGCCACCTGGCCTGTGAACAAGCAGGCAGCTTTGCAATCCCTACCTAACAAATTACTCCAATAAAGCCAGGCAGTTAAAAGTTAGGCAATTTAGTTTGGAAAAGAAAGGAAAGACAAGAGAAGAGGATACCTGAGAAGACTTTCCTGACAGGCAGTTGGCCTAATTCAACCCCTCACAGTGAAATCCAGTGGGTCAAATGGCAGAGACTGAGTCCCATTATCAAAACATACTTCTTCCATTCATGTCCTTAGGGACGAAAGTGTGAGTCAGAATAAAGTTAAGATGTCTTTCTCTAAAGAATATTTTAAAATTACAAAGAAAAAGAGAGGGATGCTTTGAAAGCAGCTGGATTTTGGTCTTATTTAAATCTTGGCAATCAAGTGTCAAACCCAAATGAGGCAATGAAAGTTACCATAAAGTTTAAGAGTTTGAATTTCTCCAAGGGGGATACAGGTAGCGGGTACTGTCTGACTTACTGTTAAAGGGAGAGGAAGATTTGGGCAAAGCTCTCACCTCGCTAAGGATGCCCTGGTCAAATATCAAATGGCTGTTTTTAGAGTTGCTACATACAAACATTAACACTATATTCTTGGAAACTTTTAAGAAAAAAGTATATGGGTGGATGGAACAAAAATCTATCGGCCCTGTTCTGAACTTGAAAAAGCTAATTTTCCCCTGTATTGGTTAATGTCAAGTTGAACAAACTAACCTCTCCACACCTCAGTTTCTTCATCTGTAAAGTAGAAAGTAATTAAAGAACCTACCTCGTAGGAAGGATGTTAATCCTATAAATTCTCTACAAGGGATCATATATGTATAAAACTTAAAACAGTACCTGGCACATAGTACCTGCTCAATAAATATCAGCTATAATTATTAAGGTGAATTGCTGACTCTGGGTTTGGCTCCTGTAGTTAAATTAGAATTAGGCTATTAGATTTGAAGACAAAGCTCATATCAGTTTCATCCTTGAATGCCCAGCACACTGTTGCTTCCAAGTTAAAAAAAAATAAATTTTCTAATTAAATTGGAATGAAGTCAAAGTTAGCATTATCTACAGAACAGTCCTCTTTAATGCACATAGACATTGTTTATTTGTTTAAAATAATTTCCAGAGTCAGTAGGTGCATGGCTTGTATTTCTGCACCACAAGAGTTGTAAGCACCACAGAAATCACTGGAACAGAGTTGACTGTATTTTTTAATTACCTTGGTTGAAATACCATCCAGCCATCCAGAACGTGACCAGGAATGCAGGGTAAAACTCTATACAATTTTGTCTGCAGGAAAAAAAAATAAAGCCATGGGTTATTTTATGAGAAAACTGTAGACTAGAACATCAATTTTTCATCTAGAGGTGAATGCCCAGTTTATTGTTAAAAAATAATATAATAATTTACAAAAAGAGCTTCAATGATCTTACATTTCAAATGAATATTTCAAGATAAGCCTCAAACATTGTTTAAATCTCACTGCAGGGTAGAGAGTAGAAATGAATCTTGGCTCCTTTCCAAAAAACAGGCCTCAAGATGGTCCTGATTCTGAGCCCAAAGATCGTCTGCATCTTATTTAAAGAATCTAGAAAATAACCCAATTCATACTGATGGCTTTCTTCCCAAAAATTTCCTCACATCCATTGCCTTCCATTTGAAGTTACTCAGCACATTAAATTAAAAATGGCCTTTAAATAATTTCGCTAAAACTTCCTGTGGTAAATTAAAGAGCCTATTTTATTCCCATTTTATTGAGGAAGGAACTAAGGCCTGAGAGCCCAAACTGACTATTAACTCACAGTGACAGATTGCGTCAATCTTTGGATTCCAAGGTCCTGCCTAATATCAAAGCCAACTGCACCTATTCATAAAATACTTCTATGGAAAATTTGATACTGTTTTAAGCAAAAGGGAAAAATTCCCTGGCAACTATAATTAATTCATCTGCACCTAGAAAAGGGAAAAAGATGAATTGCAGTCATCCTCCTGCCTGTGCTACAACCCCAGGTGATCTTGGTTATAGCATGAGCTCTTTGCTGACAATCTCACAACCAGAAAGAACTGTAATGTAATTTGCAATGAGGTCTTGAGAAGATCCTGGTGGAAGAACCCGTCTGCAGGATTATTCATTACCCCACATTCCTGAAAGCCTTAATGCTTGAGTACTTAAGGTTATGAGGCAATTGACCCAGAAATAGTTGATGCCAGTTCTTGAAGATCTGGGTCTACTAGTCCAGGTCACCATAAGTGATTTTTTCCTTCTCAGTGAAAAATAAAAGAAGAAGAAAGCATAAGGGCCAAACCTAATTCTTCCTTCATTCTCCATAATTGCACAGGAAATTGTGGACGGGTCAACTCAACCTTATTAGTTTAGGCTCCACTGCATGAGAAAAAGCTCCCTGATGGTAATTTAATCATCTCTTAAAGCTGGGTAAGAAAACTTTATAATTAACAAACTCAAGGCTCATCTACACATCGTAGCTGGTGCAGGGTCCTGGGACACAAGTGAAAACTTTAAATCTCTCCAGCAAAGACAGCAGTGAGGTACCTACCCCAACCCCTGAGGACCAAGATAGTGACCGTCTGGGACTTGGAAAATCAGAAATGGCTCATGTGAACACAGAAATGCTTCCCTCTTCAGTTTCTGACTGTTGTCCTGAAAGCCTCAAAGGCCATGTATGACTCAACAGATGTTTTGTCCAGAAACTAGCACTGCTGACCTCACAAACCATAGGCACAACTTTCTGCTACTCAGAAAAGTATCTAAGAATTTCCCTTTTGCTGTTCCCCCATTTTGGGCATTATTTTTGCTTCTGGTGGTTGCCTTTTCACTAATTTCTTTCTAAGTTTATAAGTTGCTATGCTAGGTTAAATGAAAAGATAATTTTAAAATTTGTATGCTCAGAATAATTACAGCTATGTAAAAAATAAAGATTCCCAGCATTTCCTTTTCTTTGGCTAAATTCATAGAACTATTTTCCATAAAATAAAAGAGTAATAGCAGAAGATGCTCTACTCTTTCCACAATCATAGGGGTTTTATATGATCCTTTTTGGAAACAAAATACAATTGTCCCATCCTTTATTCAATCATATAATACAGATTTTATGCCAAATTTAAGTGATAAGGATTTTTTCTTTAAATTTTTTACTTTAAAATAATTTCCAACATACAGGACAGTTGCAAAAATAATACAAAACGTATGCAGATAAACCAATACTTTACTTCATTCTTAGAGATTATTTTATTACAGTTGGAGCTGTAATATAGAAATTAGAATTATGTTATAATTAATTTCTATTATATTTGCATTATTATTTACCATTATAAATGTTTGTTGCTTTGCTATTTATTTTTTATAATTGATTATATTAAATCTAACCTGGCCTTGCACTCTCATTTAAAATTTATAATTTCTTTAAATCTATTTTTCTATTTATTTTACAATTTTATAATAAAGGCTTTTTAACAGTTTAAAAAAGAAGCCATTGATTATACACTTTGGATAGATCATATGGTATGTGAATATATCTCAATAAAACTGCTTAATAAACAAATAAATAATTGTGCAAGAATAGCCAGAAATAGCATCTATGTACAGCAGGGGAAACATAGATTGAAAGGGGAAGAATTTTCTTGTTTGTTTGTCTGTTTTTTGTTTATTATTATTATTACTGAAATAACAAAAATGCTTCAATAATGATTGAAGTGATAAACGCACAACTATGTGATTATACTAAATACCATTGATTGTATACTTTGGATAAATTGTATGCTTTATTAATATGTATCAATAAAATTGATTTGTTTAAAAAATAAATGAACAAAAAACCCATGCAGAGAACGCCAACATACACCCCCCAGATACCCAGATCCAACAATTTTAACATTTTACATTTACCATATCATTCTATCTATCCCTCTATTAATCCACCTGTTTATCAATTGATCAATCGATGATCGATCTATCTATGCTATATAGCTGAGAATAGGGTGTATACTTAATAATTAATACTTGGATATTTAATACAGCTATTTACATTTCCTCAGGACACAGATATTCACTTAGGTAAGCATCTTAAGAATAGTGATCAAGTTCAAGAATTTAACACCAATATAAAGCTTCAAACTATATTCCAATTTTTTCATATGCCCCAATAATGCCTTTTTCTCCTCCATTATTAGGTCTCATCCAGGATCATGTCCTGCACTTAATTGTCATTGTCTCTTTAATTGCTCTTTTTTAAAAAAATTTGTGGAAACATATACAGTATAAATTTCCCCAAGCATACCATTCAAAACGTTGTGCTAAAGGGTTACATTATTCTGCAACACATTTTAATTCAAAATTAGCTGCAATGAGATTTTTTAAAGCATCTCCAAAAGCAGCTCATTTTATTCTTCACAGAAATAGTGTCCCTGGTTTTTCTTTACACAGAAATAGAGTCTGTGGTTTAGCATTTGGGGGACAGAGCGATACTACAGTATCAGAATCCTAGCCAAACTCAAACTGCATTGCAGAGGGCAGAAGCTGTGGGCACGTGGCCTCTTTGGGTGTCTCTCCATGTAAGTTGATGTGCATGTGCTTTTGTGTCTATAACCTGAAAAAGAAGGAGGCCTTCTGGGCTTGAGAGCGAAAACAAGGATAACAGAAAGGATGTTGTAGAGGCTTTTTCCCCTGCCCAGCCTGAGGAACTGCTTGGTTCCTTAGTGGAGACCAGATTGGAAGCTGAATGGTCATCTTCATGAAAGACCTTGTGGGACTCAACACAAGCAGTGCCATGCCTCGGATGACAAAAGTGACAGAGAGTTGGGGAGAGTCACATCCCTTACCTTCCTCTGCCGCAGACCCCAGAGCAGCCCTGCGTGATGGTGAAAGTTACTCCAGAATCGCAGGAGGGGGCACCCCGTGCCCATAGAGGACACTGCAACACTGAAGGGAAATAGCCTCTCCCTTGAGTTGCTTGAAGCAGGGGCCATGTCCCTGTGCACATCCTCTGGGACTCCCAAAAGTCACTGGAAAGAGAGTGCTGAGATCCGAGGCGAGCACGGTGTGCCTAGGAGCCAATGGGCTCCAGGCCAGGAAGTTAACATAACTGTGTTTGTATTCGGAATAATTGTCTCTGCATGCTTCTCTCCCAAGAATTGGGTCCATTTGTCACCTCCAAAAGTCACTGCTGGTCTTGCCCACCCTCACGGCCCAGCTCTGCTCATTGTATTTTTCTCTTGGGCTCTCTTTTGCTGACCTGCCTCAAGCCCAAGTCCCTCTGGAATGAGGCATTGTCCAATTCTTGCTCCCATCTTCCAGAGATTGAAAATAATCTGACTGCCAGTCCTAGGGCCCCACTATTTGCTGGCTGACTGGCCCCCTAGTATGAACACCGGCTATTGCTTGCCTTGGAATACCTGGAATTACATTCTACTACTCATTGTGACCTTCTCTACTCCAGAACCATGGACCACGTTCCTCTAGGCTCCTCCAAGCCCCCACACCACGGTTAAGTGGTCCATGCCTGGCTGTGTCGCACAACATGAAACTTTGCTTATAATACCATGTTCCTAGAAAATCTGAAATATTCTCCAAAGTGAACACTTTATAAGTCATAGAACATGTCTCATGCCACACTCATGATATGACATCTTTTAAAAACTAAAATATAGACAAGGCAACTTAGAAACCTTGGGAAGTTTTCCTCTTTCAAATTTCTTGTTTGGTCATTTTCTTTCTCCTTTTGTTTTAGTGACTGTCCTTCTGAAGCAGTAGGCTGCTGGCTCTAGGTCCTGGGAAGTCCTGTGGCTGATTCCACTGATGAGGGGTCAGAGCAATGGGTTAATATGCTCAGAAAAGGCTTGGGGATGAGAGGTTGCTAAAGTTAATCTTTTTATAAAGATGTGTAACTTTCTAAATTGTCCCTTGTCAAATACTCTTAAAGGGATAAGGGCCTCAGTGTGGGGACACAAGAAGGAGGTTGCTGCTGGAGGCAGGAGAGCACGGATACAACCACAACTCCTCAGCGGTGCTGGTGATAAGGAGCTAATGAGCAGATTAGGGATGAGGCTTGAAATTCACCAAATTTCAGCCGGCTCTATTCACGTGGAGACTCACGGCCATTACCATCTCCCCCAGCTTGTGCAAGAGAAGATGTCCAGTTAGAGGATGCCAGAGTCTCATCACTGAGAGTCATTCTCATCTTTATAATAACTCAGGGAATAAGTACATTTGTTGCTTCCAGCTAATATCTAAGATGGTTACACTTGTAAGAAAAACAGAGGTATGTTTACTGTTTCTCTCTCTCTCTCTTTTTTTTTTTTTTGCATTTTTAACTGACTACAAAAAGTCAGTGACCCACGCTACTGTAATTCTAGTGTTGCAGGGTATTTGAAAAATTATTATCTTTGTGAATTTTCCTTTTCTCCATAGTTTTTAGACATGCATTAAGGTCACTGATTTTAATTCCCTAAATTTCAGCATTAGAATTCAAAATGACTATAAAAGGTTAGTGACATAGGAAAAAATAAGGCAAGGGAGTGAAAAGAGGCTAATATTTCTGAAGCATATACAGATTCAGGATGGTTGTGGTTACTTGTGCCTAGTGGAAGGTTAACTTGCGGATGGGAGCTAAATAATTCAGCAGTAAGCAAATAGGAGTACAGTAACAAAAACTAAGAGGCAATTCTTCTTTCTTATCCAGTACTGATGAAACCATTGTTGGTATCTTACATATATACTTTTAGGTTCTAGATTTAGAAATAATATGAAAAATTTTAGTCTAAAGAGAACAATCAAAATCTTTCAATGGTTGAAAGAAAACCTAAAGAATTAGGGCTACCTGGCCTCATAATATAGAAGATGAAAGATACTTAATGCTCCTCAAGCATAAGAAAAGGAGTGAGGCTAGCAGCCATTCTCCTGTTCCAGTGAGAAAGAATCAGAGGAAATGTATTTAAATTACAGCAACATCTATTTATTACATGTAACTACTTTTTTTTCAGATGTGTAAAACCCTGTCATCTAAAGGGATCAAGGTACTCAAATTAGACAAGATAGAATTTTCTAAGTTTAGCAAGAACATGGAGTGGCTATTGGTGAAATTATAGTTGTTGTTTCACAATTTTTAAAAAAGTATTCTGGAAAGGACTGCAAGCTCTCTCCCTTTAGCTCCATCCCTGGAAAAGGAGCCCCAGAATCACCCAAGGTAGGCTGGTATGACAGTTTGAAGCTGGGTGGACCCCAGAAATTCATGTCCTTAGAGCTAATCCATTCCTGTGGGTGTAAACCTATAGTAGGTGAGTACTTTTGATTAGATTACTTCAGTAGGGCATGACCCAGGGTGGGTCTTAATCTTCTTATAAAATCCTTTATAAACAGATTGAATATGGAGGGAGAAACCCACAGAAACTAAGAGAGAAAGCCTCAAAGCAAGAAGCTATAAGCAACAAAACTAGGGAGAGAAGTGACAGATCAGATGCAGCCATGTGCCTTGCCATGTGACAGAGGAGTCCAAGATTGCCAACAGCTGCTCATCTGGGAGAAAAGCATCACCTGGTGAAGTCTTGATTTGGGCATTTTCACATCCTCAGACTCTACACTTAGTTAATAAATCACCATTGTAAAAGGCAACCCAATTCTGGTATATTGCTTTTGGCAGCTTTTAGCAAACTGAAACAGCTGGGCTCCATAACAATTATCTCCGCTTGGCAATTGAATACCCAACCTGGGGTGACCTTCAGACAAGAAACAGGCACTTTAGTGGTGGTTCAGTGAAGGAAACACTGCACTATGGGCAGTCTGAGGGACCTTGGAGTGATTGCTGGTGAGACCTCAAATTCCACTTAAAGGCAGAACTAGTCATAACATCAAGATTCTTGGACATGCTTAGGGCAAAACCAGCCAAGGGAAGGGATTGGGGAAGGAGGCAACATTTCTGTTCTGGCCAATGCCATAAAGACCTTCAAGGGAGGTTAAAGGGACTGCAAAGCTTTAGTCCAGGGAAGTCAGGAGAACCAGAAAAGAAAGTGCATTCCTTCTCCAGGGATTTGAAGAACTCAAGAGAGCACTACTTAAGAGAAGAACAGGTAGCCAAGCAGAGCAGGAAAGAACTAGCTATCCTGCCCTATCTACCTCCAGCTAAAGTCTAAAAGGGCTTCACTAGCAACAATTTTAATCTGGTTTGGCCAGATTTATCCTAAACCTTAGAACCTAAGGCAAGAATTAGGCTAGCACTGTAGAATAACTGCCATCTCCATCCACCCTTCAATGAGAACCCAGGACAACTACTATGTGCCCTCAAAGGTAATTTATGGCTCTACACCCACCCTCTACCCCTGATCATTAGTTATAATTTGTTAACCTCTCTCCATTCTTCCATAATTAATCAAATAAACACTGCTATCAAGGAAATTGGATTGTGTGCTTATTTTATAAGCAGCAGCTTAAGAAAAACATTTGGAAATGGTGCCCTACTTTTTCTTTAGGACAAGAGGAGCCCAGTTATAGAAAGAGTAATAACTTGAAAGTCAAATGTGTGGAAACTTCTAGAGTGGGGGACATCAAACCTGGGATTTAACCTGCTGGAAGCAAAGCACCCACCAATAAGAAGTTCTCAAATTATGAAAGGCAAAGTGGAATTTCCTCCTGCCATGATTTTTTTTTTTAAGATTTATTTATTTATTTATTTATCCCCCACTTGCTGCTTGTGCTTGCTGTGTCCATTCGCTGTGTGTTTTCTCCGTGTCTGCTTATCTCCCCCTTGCTGTGAGGTCCCGCTGCATCAGCCCACCGCGCCGCGCGGGCTGGCCTGCCCTCACAAGGAGGCCCCGGGAAGCGAACCCGGAGCTTCCCATATGGTAAACGGGAGCTCTATCGATTGAGCCACACCCGCTTCCCCCTGCCATGATTTTTATAAAGAATACAGGATCTCCCAAACTTTAAGCATTGACATATTACTGTCAAATTTTAGCCTCTCCATGTACCACTTACTGATTTTTTTTGCTTAAACAAATTAGCAAAAATGAAATTTTACATCACTACAAGTGGAAAAAGAGCATCATTTTCTAAATAAAGGATAAGCATGAAACTAAATCCCATTAAAACAAACAAGTTAATAAACTCTAGCTAGATACCATTGAGTGCTGAAAGCTCTGAGCATGAGACTCTGTTGAACAGGGGGAAATTAGTGTCAAGAGGTGTTGAGAGCATATCAGGAAGACTTCTTGCTAAACAGGGCAAAATAAACCCAGGTTTATTTCCTCTCCCCCCTGAAACCTCACTAAAATACCAGTAAAAGATTTTTTTAAAAAAATAGATATAAAGTCATCAAGAACAAAGAGCAAGGGAGCAGATGTCAGCTAATTTCTAAAGGAAGCATGTGGAGGAAGAGCAGCGAGTTGGCAGAGTGCAGCAAGCTGAAAACCTCCATGCCTACAGGAGGAAGGACCAGTGAAGATGGAGACAGGCCTTATTCCAAAATCCCAAGAGACTGAGGAATTGGGGGAACCTGGGTGGCCAAAGGTGGAAAAGAAGAGAATTGGTTGGAAGATTGTATAAGGAGGACTTAGACAGCTCCTCACCACTCCCACTGCACCGTCCCCGAGCCCCACCCCTACTCCCAGTTCAGCAGGAGATGGGAGGTTCATTGTCTGAAGAAATTGAACCAGAGGGTTTCTGGAGGACTCCAGAAACAGTGGAGAGTGGGGGTAAATTCTCTACTGGAAACAGAATCTACATACTTCACAGTGGAAAATCCCCCCACCTAGCTCCTAGACTACCAGAACGCAAGCCTATTATACCCATCTCCACCCTTCACCCTCCACAGATTTAAGGAGTTCTCACTCGAGAAACAAAATGGTCCCAGAGAGATGACTTATCAATAGGACATTTGGGGGTACCTCAGAAAAAAGACTGCCCTGATCCATCACCCCTTAATGAAGCTGACCACTTAGTAAGCCCTATTCATACATGTAGTTTCCAATTCACTTTTCAGTGCCTCTGTCTTAAATTTACACAGATAGCAAAACAAGAATCACCTGATATTTGATTAAAGCTTCTAAGCTCTCCTCTGCTCAGTCTCTCTAGACGCTTGTTATCTTCTTGATCTCCACATGTCGGAGAGCTCCAGGTTCAGTCCTTAGTCTTCTCTTCTCCCCTAAAGATTTCATCCAGTCTCATAGCTCTAAATCACCTTCATGTGACAGCAACTCCTGAATTTATATTTCCTGTTCAGATCTGTCCCCTAAAATGCAGATTTGTCAATCTAGCTGCTTAACTCTATAACTCTACTTGGATGTATAAATAGCATTGCCTTAGTTTAGCATGCAATAATAAACAATCTGAATATCCTAGTGGATCACAAGGTTTAAAGCTTCTGCTTCGATGTAGCATAAGTCACATCTCAGGCATAACATGTCAAAACTGAACCTCCTGATCTTCCCCCAAAAAACTGACCCTCCTGTACCCTTCTGCATCTCAGATCATTGCAACTTCATCCCTTTGGCTCATGCCAAAAACTGAGAGTCATCCTAGACTATTTGCACACTCCACGTTGATTACGTCAGGAAAGTCTGTTGGCCCGACCCTCAAAATATATCAAACATCTGACCCATTTCTCATCCTCTCCTCTGCTATCTCCTAGCTTAAGCCGCTGTGGTCTCTCACCTGGATTTCTATAGTAGCCTCCTCACTTTTCTGCTTCTACCCATGCCTGCATATGGATTATTCTTAGCAAATCAGACAGGATGATCCTTTTAAAATATAAGGTCATCTTACACGTCTGCTTAAAATCCTAAGACTTAATATTGTGAATGCAATTAATATCACTGAACTGTACACAGGAAAGTGGTTAAAATGGGTAATTTTGTGTTGTATATCTGTACATCTGGTACCAGGATTAAAACTTTTTCAAACATAGTAGTCAGATTACCTAATTTATTTGAATGTATTGAGAGGAGATTTTCAGTTCTGTTGAGGATTTGGAAATGAAACTAAGCAAACAAAGAAGAAATTACTAACCCCAGGGGGAAAAAATCACACAAAAAGGAATTGTAATTATAGTACACTATTTAGCTCAACTTTGAACATTATTTACTTAATCATAATAGTATAAACATTGGCTATTGATTTAACTCAACAAAGTGATATATCTCTACTAGAAGGTTGAAGTAAAGAAACGAGGACATGGAAAAGTATGAAACTCCTTCTTCCACAAAAGGAAATCAATTGATATAGTCTAAAATTTGTGAATCCACAAATAGCAATAAAATCATAGCATTTAGAAATATGTAAGTAAATACCAAAAGTCGTAGTCAAAAGGGGTGAAAGTGGTCATCTCTGCAGATGGATTATGTCTGAGGGAGATAGGAGATGGGACAGTTGTTTGTTGTTATAAGGCTTATAAACCCAATTTATTTTCAGACCATGTATGTCCATCTCTCTGATAAAAATAAATATTAATTTTGAGGTGGGGGACATTCTAACATCAAACCAATACTCTCCACTTGATATAACCAAAAGGAGACAAAGAGAATTGAAATGGGAATGACTTTCTCACCATGTTGTTCAATGTTATTTAAAATCATGTCTGTGCATCTCTTAAAACCATCTCTTGTACTAATAGTGGTATATTCATCCCACACTTTCAAGCCTAGGTATAGTTAGAGAAATCCTCCTTGGAACAAGAGGATGGATAAAAGACCACTGTTTTCCACTCAAGAACTATGACATATCAAAACTGATTCAAGACACAATAAAAAAGCATGAGTAGTCTAATAATTATTAAAGAAATTAAACCCTACAGTTGAAAAATTTTCCACAAAGAAACACCAGGCCCAGATCATTTTATAGGCAAATTCCATACAACTTTGAAGGAACACATTCTTCTAACCACATTAAAATTCTATGAGAAAATAGAGCAGGATGATTCCTCCAACTCATTCTGAGACTTGTATAATCTGGATACAAAATTAGACAAGGACCATATAAAAAAGAAAAATTATAGGCCAACCTCACTCATGATCGTAGATGAAAAATCCCAAAGCACTAACAAAAGTACCCAGCAATGTATAAATAGTAATACACATACTGTTTTTAAAGCACTTAGTTTGGGGAACGAAATAAAAAGGGAGCCCTAGCGACCTGCAGCAGGCAAATTTGTGGTGTTAATGGTGGAACATTCTGTGCAGACCTGAAAAGCAAGGAGCATGCAGTGAACGAAAACACTGTGAATACATGGAAAAAGGAAAGCTTGCTTCTTACAGATTTCTGAATTAGGAATTAGGGAGGGATTCCTGGAAAAATGGGTAGAGGATAATACTGACCCACCTCTGTTCTGAAGTGGAGAGGAAGAAATAAAATATACAAAAGATGGAAAATTGGTAACATACCTAATCCAACTTGAAGCTCTTGTACTCCAGGGTCCGGAGGGGCTTTGGGGCCAAGTTGCCATCTAGAACATGCCTGAGAAATGCACAGCAGCCCCTCTATGCTCTCAGCCCTTTCTGAAAAGCTGTAGTGTAAGTGGGTAGAGACTATGTGTGCTGGTTACCTCAAATGTCAAGGCTCACAGGATGGATTCTGGTCATGAAAAGTGGTTTGTTACAGCGGGATATTGCAAATGAGCTTAGGGTCTTCTCCACACCTCTTCCACATTAGCAGGAATTTCATGAATGTGGCAGGCCAAGATCTCTGAAGAGTGAGAGACACTTTCCAGGTGGATCAGAGCTGAACAGAGAGGTTTTGTAAAATCACCCTGTCCTTAGGTGCAAACCTGGAAACTGCATTCAGAGATTCCCCTTCCCCAAATCTTAGTATCTTAATGAATTTTTCTACTATGAACTTACTGTGCACGAAACATCCTCTCAAACTCTGGTGACCCAGTGACTGCTGGGGGTGTAATTTTGTATTTTAATCTTGCCATTCCAACCTTCAAAGCAAAATAAACTGCAAGTAAAGAAGAATTGTTTGTTAAAGATGGGGCACATCATTAGTTATTAGTGGAATGCAAATTTAAACTACCATGTGATACCTCTACACACCTATCAAAATGCAATTAAAACGGCAGACCATACCAAGTGGGAGCACAGATACAAAAGCAACTGGAAATCTCATGAACTGCTAGTGGGGATGTAAAGTGGTACAACCACTTTGGAAAATATTTCAGAAGTGTTTTTGTTGTTGTTAAACATATATCACCATATGACTCAGCCTGTCCATTCCTCTGTATTTATCCAAGAGAAATGAAAATATGGATCCATACAAAGGCTTGTATACAATGTTCATAGCAACTTTATTTGTAACAGCCAAAAACTGGGAACAACTCAAATGTCCATCAACAAGTGCATGGGTAAACAAATTGTGGTATATACATACAATGGAATACTACACAACAATAAAAAGGAATGAATTATTGATACAGGCAACAAATGATTGACTCTCAAAATAATTATGCTGAAAGAAAGAAGCCAGCCAAAAAAATGTGTACTACTGTATGAGTTCATTTATATAAAATTCTCAAACTGCAAATGAATCTTATAGTGACATAAAGCAGATCAGGAATAGCCTGGAGAAGGGAGAGAGCCTGGAGAGAGAGGTTACAAAGAGACACAAGAAAACTCTTGGGAATGATGGATATGTTCATTATCTTGAAGGTGGTGATTAGTTCACAGGTACATACACATGTCAAAACTTATCAGATTGTATACTATAAATATGAGCAGATTATTGTATGTCAATTATTTGCCCCCCAAAAAGCTGCTTCTTTGAAAAAAAAGAAAAAAAGATATGGTTCAGGAATAATGAGTAATTGGAAGTTTCCCACCTGAGTTCAGGAGATACCAACAGCCCAAGGAGCTTTCCTCCTTCTGACAACTGTCCCTTTCCTCCTACAGACATTTGCCCTATTTTTGTTTCTGCTACTGACTCCCTGCCTGACTCAAGTTTCCCTATTATAAAGTGGTTATGACTTTCTTCTCCTTCACTAGCTGCACAGAAGGTGAATTGGATTATCAAACTCTGAAGTCCTGAATCATTTTCGTCTTATGAATAGTTCTGTGGACCTCTTTACCTTCAGACCTGCACTCCCTCCTTCATCGTTTTCTGAACCTTCAGGAGTTCCCAATCCCTCTCCTCATCTCCCTCCTTTAGCCCCATAATTAACATCTAGGTCAATTCTTTTCCCTTGAGACTATTTCTTCCAGTTTCAGCTCTCCAATACTGTTCCCCCATCTCACTTATTTTAGTACCCCAACACTCATTTCCTACTTGATAATATTTTAAAAATAGTTTCCTTTTAAATCTCTGTACCAACTTGGTAGCTTCAGTCTTTCACTATTAGGGATGATGTGTGTCCTCTTGAAACAGGCTATTATCTCCCTTCCAGCAAAGAAGCCAGTAAATATTGAACCTGGTTTAGGAAGGGCTCTCACAGCGGGCCGCTTCTTTCCCCTAATCTTCCTCTGCTACAAATAAGCGATATTTAGGATTTAAAAGCTGTAGCTCAACACCTGAAGTGTACAAACGCTTAAGATTGAAATCTTTCTGATTCAAACCACAGTCACATCTCCTGGAGTCCAAGAGAGGAGAGAGAAGATGTGGGCCTGGAGTGTTTTTAAACCTGGGCTAAATTCTAAGGCAGCCTAAGTCTGGAGAGGCCACAATTCTTGAGCCCCATTGGAGCCCAAAAGGGGGGTTTATCTATTGACGGGTGTGATGGTTAGGCTCATGTGTCAACTTGGCCAGGAAATCGTGCCCATTTATTTGGTCAAGGGAGCGCTGGCCTACTTGTTACTGTGAGGACATTTCATGGACTTAAATCATCAGTAAGTTGATTGCATTTATGGCTGATTACATCTACAATTAACTGAAGAGTTTGCTTTCAGCAATGAGAGACATCTTCTCTAACCAGTTGAAGGCCTTAAAAGGAGAAGTTATGATTTCAGCAGTCAGAAGACAGAATTCCCATCTCTACTCTGGCCAGCCAGCTTCTCATCGAGGCCTTTCATCTGAGTTCCTGGCTTGTTGCCTGCTCTACAGAATTTATTCTTGCCCATCCCCTCAGTCACACGAGACACTTTTATAAAATCTCATAATGTTTGCAGATATCTCCTATTGGTTCTGTTTCCCTAGAGAACCCTGATAAATTCTAAGAAGGAATTGGGACTTGGCCATTCTGGACACTTCCATTACCATGGCTTCTAAAGAGCTACTCAGCCTTAGAGAAAACACTTGGTAAGGTTTCTTGTTTTCAACTATAAAAGGGAAACAATGTAAGATGTGTGCTCATAGATTTGCAAATTAGCAGTGGTCCATGAACCTAGAGCCTCAACATGGAGCTGTGAATAAGTAAAAACTTTGGAAGTGCCATCTTTCTCTAGGCTGTTAATTGCACCTGGTAGGTACCTGTCTGTGACCAGAGCAAAGGTGAGAAATGAGCTTCAGTGAATGGGGCATTCCTACTGGGGGAGGTGCTGGAATCCCTTCTCCAGGAGCTCCAAAGAAAAGGCCTCAGTTTGGCTGAGCCCCCCAGGGGTGGAAACAGCTTTCTGTTCTCTCAGCTCAGGGGCTTTTTGGAACTCATGAGGAGTGTGGAAAGGCTATTTCACCTCTTTATTCTGGAGAGTTTCCATTTTATTTCCCTTCTTATGAGATTATTAAAATCTACTTGAGAGTAATCCACTTTTGCTTTGCCTGTCTTTCTTCTTTCCCCAACTTTCTCCAGAAGGAAGCATGTCTGCTGGGAAGAGTAAATCGAGACCCCCACAATGCCCACCCAACCACGACTGGCTTCCTCTCATCCAGCAGAAGCTTCTCCATGGAGAAGAGAGCTGAGGGTGGGAACTAACAGTGCAGGGCAACTCTCTGGGCAGGGCGCTGTGGTTGCTGTGAGACAGAAAGGATGGAAACAGCAGCCAGGATCCTGTTTAAGGGCTGAGGGTCCTGGCCAGGGCATCCAGCTGGCAAGTGGCTGGACCAGAGAGATACAGGTCCATCTGGCTCCAAAGCTGCCTCTCCCACAACACACTGTATTCTTTTCCCATAAACACCTGTTGGGATCTGAATCATGTCCCCCACAAAAGGCATGTTCAGGTCCCAACTCATTTGAAAATAGGACCTTTGGAGGTGTTATTAGGGTGTGCCCAAAGTGAATGAGGATGGACCTTAATCCAATACGGCTGAAGACCGTATAAGCAAAGGAAATTGCACACAGAAGGAGAAGCCACGGGGAGCAGCCAGCAGCCGGACATCAACAGGACTCAGAGGAGAAAGTAGAAGACGCAGCCATGTACGTCGTCATGTGAAAAGCCAAGGAACCCCAAGATTGCTGGCCAGCCTGAAGATACCAGCCCTGGGAGGAAACAAGCCTTCCAGACCCTGAAACCATGAGGCAATAAATTCCTGTCCTTAGAACAAATCGTTGTTTGGTATTTGTTTTAAGCAGCTTGGAAACTAAAACAATACCAAACAGAGGACTTTTGCAAAAACAGCATATTCTGGTTCTTAATGCCAGCAAAACAGTTGTCTTTTGACTCATTCTCCCTTCTCCCTATCTCTCCATTCCCTGTCCACCCCCCATACCCACCATCCTCCCGATCTCCTCTACCCTCTTCTCGCCCCCACCCACCAGCCTTACCCAGCCCCCTGACTTTCTGGCCTCCCGTCCACACACTTCCCAGCAGGACCCAGGAGATAATATCCTCCTTTTGAGGATGACAGAACCTCTGTTAGCCTGGCGCACCCGTGGACATGCTCCCCTGCTCTCTGCAGTCCCGGGATGAGGACACGTGGGATTGGCAGTGCCCAAGCATAGGTCCAATGTGCCCCGGGGTCGGGGTCATTCCTGCAGACCTAAGTGCTTCCTTAGTGGGTAATAAACATCCTGCTTCACTCCGGAAAAGACTGTGATTCAAACCACACAATGTGCATCATCAGGTTTAATATTTTCACAAATACAGAAAACAGACTGGCTGGCAAGATGTTTAGTGTGTGAGACAGCCTGGACTGTCTATCTTTCAGGGTGAGGCCTTACTGCTCCCCTCTCTGGAACCGGAGCAGTACATGCCACCCAGCCTTATTTCCTGGTACAGACCCACGGTAAAAACAAGGGAAAGGCATGCTTGATAGGAAGTCTTGCTCACTGGTGCTCAGACCCGTTTTCCCGCTTAGTGTGTCAAGTTGGCATCATAAGTAGGATAATAGGACTTGGGCAAATGTGACTCCCGTGGAGAAAAAGCCTTCTATTTAACCAGGCAACCGGGATCCTGAATATTCCTAGTGGGAAGGTGTTCTCAAAGTTAGAATTATTTAATCTGAAGTTCATATTTCTGTGGGAGATTTTAAAAATCTAATAATTATACCTGCCATACGAAATTCATTTAAGAAAACACAATGATTTAAAATCTAAACAATGGTTTAGAAGCAGGAACGATTTCACCTTTGAAACACACGTTTTGAACGAATGTTTGGATCTCACTTCGCCAGTCATTTGAATAGGGGCTGTGGGCTGTAACCACAGATTGTGACAAATCACTGGCCACTGTGGACCCATAATGTCCCAGTTGGAAGAACTAAACTTTGGACTGTTCCAAATCTCCACATGTCCCCAGGAAGGAGACGGGCAGCGCTGGTGACCCTGGGAGACTGCTCTGCTGAGAACCCCGGGGCCAAAGACAAGGATGAAATCCAAAACCAGTGAACAGTGCTGTGCCCACCAGCCCCTCCTGCAGGGCCTGCCTCTCATGTCCCTCCCTTCCTCCCTCCCTCCCTCCCTCTCTCTCTCTCCTCTCTCTCTCCCTCCCCCCCCACTCACACACACACACACACACACACACACACTTCTCATAACTCTTACTTTGCTGACAGGCAGAGAGAACGGAGACAGCAGCCAGCAGGATTGACTCCTCAGCCATCTTTCACATGGAAGTTCTGCTTCCTGAACTGTTTGTGAAAGAGGAGGGGAAGATAAGAGTGGCACTTTTCAACTTTGCAGTGCTGGCCTTCCTTATCAGGTAAACAAACCTGAGGAGAAGGAAGAAAAA